>VDFB02039967.1:0-27136 GCA_007258455.2 Sequoia sempervirens | reverse complement strand
GTTAATTATTTTTCTTTTATTAATTTTATCAATTGGTGTTTTTATAATTTTTATCCAATTCTCTTTTCCTAATAAATTTCCTTTGTTCTTTTTTAGTCTTGGTTTTCTTGCTTTAACTTTTTCCATCTTGTATTTTGAGTTCTTTTTATGTTTTAGTTATTTTATTTTCTTTAGAAATTGTTCTCTTCATTGTCTTTTAGGATTTTATTTTATTTTAATTTAAAAAAGAGTGTTTATTTGAATTATTTCCTTTTTATTGTATATTTATAATGGTGTAATTTATGGTTTATTTCTTATACTTAATATTTTTTCATAGTGTTAGGTATTCTTTTTTCATTCTTTTATTTTTTCTCTTTTTATGTTTTGGTTATTTTGTATCTATTTTGATTGATTCTCTTCATGGTATTTTACTCTATTATTATAATTTAAAAATAAGTTAAGTATATATTCCTTTTAAATTATATATAAAAATTTAGAAGGAAGTTAATTTTTGTATTTTTTAAAATTATATATAATAATTTTTTACATTTTAATTTGTACATATTTAATTTATATATAGTTATATAAATATTAATAATTCTTTTATGTTTTTAATTATTCTTTTAACTTTGGTTTTTTGATTTCCTTGTTCTCTT
Organism: Sequoia sempervirens; assembly: GCA_007258455.2. Taxonomy (NCBI): domain Eukaryota; kingdom Viridiplantae; phylum Streptophyta; class Pinopsida; order Cupressales; family Cupressaceae; genus Sequoia; species Sequoia sempervirens. The sequence goes on along the minus strand of VDFB02039967.1, from coordinate 26,501 downwards.
ATTTTGTTTTTCTTTAGCTCTTCTCATTAATTTCTTGGTTCTTATTTTATTTTATGATTAAGGGGTAAGTTACTTTACTTTATTTTACTTTATTTTTATTTTTCTTTATTGGTTAAATCTAAGTCTATTGTCTTCTAGCCCACTCTCCCCCTCACCTATTTATCCTTCCAAGTCTATTATCTCATTCAATTACTCTTCTCTCTTGTTGCATGTAAATCATCCTGATGATGGATCATAGAGTGTGATATGAAACGTTGATTTAAAAAACTCACATAGTTTAAATCTATAAACTTGAGCACTTAATGGTTGATTTGTCTTGGTTACTGTTGTCATGTGAAATTGCACCTTGTTGAACGTGGCGTTCAATATTCCAATGACACAATGGAAACAACCTCAAGGTGCGGGACTGTATGAGGTTTAATCTCTAGAGAAGAATGACTTCCTCTTTCAATCCAAGTGGAATGTGTTGGTCCAACCCAATACATGAAAACCTACCACTACCCTACTCTAATATCACATAGGAGAAAAGGTTAGAAGGAATACATGAAGGGAAAATGAAGGTGATAAACCAAGATAGAAAAGTTGTTTCTTCCTTATGTAGACTTCTCAACAACATCGATGAAGAGGGATCAGGGGACTCCCGCATATCTCTAATTGGTCGATTTCTAAAGGAAAACACATAGGTTAGGGTTTGACAAGTTACTAGAAGGAGAGGAAGGTTTATCAAAACAACAACTGTAAACAGTTTAACTCAAACATGCATGCATGAAAAGATAAACAAACATTTAGATATAAAGGAAATGAACTTACACAAACATAAAAAAAGTTGAAAAGAGGAAAGCTTACTCAATTTCATTAATGTAGAGGAAAAAAAAAATCTTTACAATTGCAGAGTTGCAAAAATGCATAAATCTACCAAAGAAAAACCTTGGAGGAGCTAGAGGAAGAACCCTTGAAATGAATACATTTTTTCCCTTATTGATTAGGCATAACTTGTAACCACAAGTTGAGCCCTAACCCTTGTTGAGAAGTTGTTGAAGATGATTTAGCATTGTTATCATTGATGTCAAAACCTTGATTTAGAAGGTTGTGCTCCAGATGATGTACAAACTTTATCTATCCCACCAAGTGCTATGGTGGTAAGTAGTATGGATATTATCCTTGATTTAGATATGGAATTACTTCTTGGGATATCTGTTGAATTCAATTGATGCAATATAATGCAGATTAATCTTTTAATGATGGTTGCTATACTCAAAGCTTAATTCAAGTGACCTTGCTATCTGGAACTTCATGTAGCATGTTGCAAGCTTTTGAATATCAAATTGTGGTTCTTTGGTTGACGCTAAAATTGATGATAATGAAGATTTGGTCTTGATTGTGGTGTTCTCATCGACTCCAAAATATATTTCATGTGATCCAAAGTTTGCTATCTTCTAATAATTATGTTATGTAATGAACCTATCTTATGTATGACCTATCTTTGGTCCTTTGATAATGTGATAAGAAAATATTTATGCACAACCTATCTTTTGGGTTCAGTGCTAGTGTGCAAGGTATTATTGAATATCTCAAGGTTGTTCTTCATGCCGACATGTTTTGTGGTGATCTAATTCAAATTATATTTGACTAACTTGGAAGACTATGAAGACATTGTGTTTGGTTGACCTTGGAGATTGAGATGACATGGAATGGTATAAGTAAAGGTTGTTTTTTGTTTGATGAAAAGTGAGTGATGAATGCGAATTTGAATATCCAAAAATTGTGAAGAGTGGAGTATGATGTGTGCGAGTAGATAAAAGGTGTGAAGGAAGAAGTAATTTGTTTTGCAAAGTTTGTACAAATTTTTTTGATCAAATCTGTTGTAGATAGATATTATGCTCTTGACCGAAACTGAACTCATGCATATGTAGATGCAACTTCATCAGTTAAATTTTGTTAGTGAGATTAATTTGTAATCTATTATTTTGTATTTGGGTAGTGAGTCCACCGGTAGTGAACCACCTTGTAGTGAGCAACTTGGTAGTGAGCCCTTGTAAAAAAAAACCTTAATCGGTGTCACCTTAACCAGTGCTTTATAATTCAGAATTAGCATTCTCTATGGTTTTTCCCTTCTTGGGTTTCTACGTAAATTATGGTGTTCATTATGCATAGTGCTGATTTGTGCTTTCATGTTCATTTCTATTAGTTGATTAATTTTTGATTGATCTTGTTTTCTCTGGATGAAGTAAAGTTAATATTTTTCTTTTGGGATAATTGATTCACCCCCCTCTCAGTTATCCAGACTATTCAACAATTGGTATTAGATCCTAGTCCCTTGAAGATAGAGCTTAACCACTTGAGGGAGATCTTGGAAGTTTGAACAAATGGAAGGAGCTTATCAAGTTGAGGAAGAATTGAAGATGATGTTAGATGATATAGAAAGCATTGAATCTAAAAATGAAGAGTTGAAAGAAAATCTCAAGGAGGAAAACAATTGTATTGCAAAGCTAAGGGAGAAAATTCAGAAATTTAAAGCAAGACACAAAGAGGTTAGCCAAGAATTAAAGGAGTTAAAAGAAAGAATTGTAGATTTAAATTAGAAAATGGAAGAATGGAAGAAGACTAAAGAAAATCTCAAAAATACCATCAAACAAAAATCAAAAGAAAATGAGAAGTTAGATCAAGAGTTAAGAAGGTTGAAATCACAAGAAAAAGTGTGTGAAAGAAGCATAATTTTGGATCAACTCATATCCCTATAGAAATGTCACAAGGGTAAGGGAGGACTTGGATTCACTAGTGATAACTCAAATCAGGATACTAAGGGTGAAGAAAAAGTTGTTGAAGTTGAAGCAAGATCTAGTGTAACAAGCAAGGTCTGGAACTTTAGAAAACCTAAAAGACCTTCGATCAAGCAACCAAATGCTCAAAGGTACTTATCATTCAATGGTCATTGTTTTCTATGAAAAATTTTTGGACATAAGGCTATAGAATGCAGAAGCAAGATGGAACTGAGTATTCAATGCTTTAACTATCACAAGTTTGATCACAAATAAAGTCAATGCAAAAGTCAAATATCTAATATGACAAGAAGGAATGTAATGAATAATATATTTCATGGAAATTTCTATTCATGACATGGTTATGGTCACAAAGCTAATTAGTGCAGACCTTAGGTTCACTCAGTCAAGTTAGAATGAAAATGTTTCAAGTGTGGTCAACTTAGACATTATGCTAACACATGCAAATATGTTGCTCCAGAAAAACCTAAGAACAATAAGAAGGTTGTAGAATCAGATGGATCTAAGATGAAGATGGTCACATTTTGGAGGAAGAAGGAAACAAGTGTGGAGGAAACTTCCATGGTACCAGATCCTTGTATATTCCCTACTGGTATATAAGCCAATCTGCCTTGGCTCAGGGGGAGTTTTGCATTACATATTCTGTCACTTCCCCCTCTCTGAAGAAATATTGATATGATTTTCAACATAATTAAGTTTGAACCGGTTGATGATAGATGATGAAGCTTGGTCTGGTTGATTGAAAGGTGAAGAAAAATTGTTGGCATCATCAATGTGCACTTTTGGTAATGAAATCATTATGAGTAATTAAGAATAAAAGGTGGGAGTTTTTCAAAATCATTTGACATAGTTTGCAAAGGAGGAGAAGAAGAAGTTTCGTTGAGCGATAAAAAGTTTGAGGAAGCTAAGTGTGATGATGGAATATGTTAACAAAGGGTTGAGTGGCAGTATTTCGCTAAGGCTGAAGGGAGTTAAGTTGGATGAGTTTGATCATCAAAAGATGAAGGAGATGGAACTAAGGTTGAAAATGGATGAATTGCAGAACATAAATACTTTGAGTAATGATTTATGGGGATAGTTTCCTTGGTTTTCAAACAAAGAATCTATCTTGTTCCTATTGAGTTGATTCAAGGATGGCAACATTGTTTTGGAAAAACCCTATCCGATCACAAAGGAAGCCATAAAAGCTATTATTGGTCTATTTAGCATTGGTGGCCTCCTTGGGAAGAAAATAGTGAAATACAGAGACGTGGAGGAACTTACTAGTATTGAAAAAGACCCCCGAGCTCTATTGATAAATACCCTTATCAATCTTGCAATAAGGTATGTTGCTTATGACATCTGCTATAAAATCTATTTTAGAAATTGTGAAGGTTCTACTTCAGCTATTGCTATATATCTTGCACACATGATGGTGAAGAAAAATAAGCAGTTTGATTTGTAGCCTAATGATGGAAAACCTAATTGAGAATGTGAGAATGTCCTTGGTTGAGAGTTACCCTTTTTAGTTTGGGTCTTTGCTCATTTTTTTGGTATTTTACCTTCTAATTTTTCTATCGAGAAAAGAGAATGTTAAGTGGAAGTTTGAAATTCTTGTTGGAAAGCAAGTCTACAGGTATTTGGAATGTATGGAAGATAAAGCAGGTGTATGAAAAATGTATTTCTCATCCTTGCAGGTGAATCTATGCTCTAGTGTGATAGTATCCAGTCAGTTTGAGGAGGGTTCCTCCTTTGGTAAGAAGGAATTGAAAGTTTTTATTGGTGGTTCCCCTTCAAAACCTAAAAAGAGGAAAGTTGATACAAAAGATGTCATCACTATCTCAGAAGAAAAGGAGAACAAAGAGGAGTCTCTGCCTAGATATGATTTTGTCAATCCAGATGATATTTGGTCAGTGTTAGAAGAAGGTGATATGAAGAAGGTTGGTGAAATGTGGTGTGCCAGCTCTTCGATCAAAAGACTTAAAATTAATGATGCTTTGGTTGAATATCTGATCAAAAGAGTATTATTGTTTTACATGTTTCTGACTCATTACTGGATGATTTATTAGAAGTTTTTGAAGAAAGGATGTTGTTGGAAGGAATTGAAGGACATAATTTTGAAGCTATGATTGAGAGAATATGTGTCAAAGCTAAACATAAGTTATCCAAACACATCAATGAGACAAGAGAATGCATCAAGGAGATATCTGACATCTACAAGTATTGTCTCTGATGGCCTGCTGCTGTTGATAATTTCAAAAGTAGAATTGATGCTATTGAATCTGAGATGAATAATATTGGAAAGAGTTTTGATTTCTTCAAAGACAAAGATGGAAAACATAGGATAAGAATTGGTGAGTTGCAAGAAAAGTTATTGATTGTTCAGAGACAGGAAGACTTGATTAGAACTTTCTGGTTGGTAAAGGAAATTGTTGAGGTTTGGTTGGATCATCTCTCCGGGATACTCTCTGAAGCAGAAGATTGTGAATGACAATTCCCATCTCAGGACTATTCATCCTCATTTATGTTGTTGACTATGTTGGATAGTATGAGTGCAAGAATGGTTTTTATAGTACTAGATTGAAAAATAATTCTTCCAATTGTGAGAGAAAGGTACAAGAAAATATTTCATGTGAAAAGTGTCATTTTTACATGAGTTCCAGAGTGTTTGAATTTTTTCCCTTTTCCTTTCATGGAAAAAAGGGGGAGAAAAATGAATAGAAAAAAAAAACAAAAAGAATTGAATTACTTGTCAAAGGGTGAGTTTGCAGTGTTGGAGTTTGTAGTTTTGAAGTTTGTAGTTTTGGATTTTTGTGTTTTTTTGTTTTTGTTATTTTTACATCAATGCCAAAGGGGTAGATTGTTGATAAGTTGTTGAAGATGATTTAGCATTGTTGTCATTGATGTAAAAACCTTGATCCAGAACGTTGTGCTTTGAATGATGTACAAACTTAATCTATCCCATCAAGTGTTATGGTGTTATGTAGTATGGATATTATCCTTGATTCAGATATGGCATTAATTCTTGGGTCATTTTTTGAATTCAATTGATGTAGTATAATGAAAATTAATCTTTTGATGATGGATTCTATGCTCAAAGTTTACTCTTGGTAACCTTGCTATCCATAAATTTATGTAGCATGTTGCAATTTTTTGAATATAAAATTGTGGTTCTATGCTCGAAACTGAAATTGATGATAATCAAGATTTGGTCTTGATTGTGACATTCTCATCAGCTCTATAATATATTTCATGTGATCCAAAGTTTTCTATATTCTGATAATTAAGTTATGTAATTAACCTATCTTATGTATGGCCTATCTTGGGTCCCTTGGTAACATGATAAGAAAATATTTGTGCATGACCTATCTTTTGGGTTTGGTGCTAGCATGCAATATCTTATTGAATATCTCAAGGTTTTTCATCATGTCGACATGTTTTGTGGTGATCTAATTCAAATTATATTCGGTCGACTCAAAAGACTATGAAGAAATTATGTTTGGCTGACCTTGGAGATTGAGATGACATGGAATGGTATAAGTAAAGGTTGTTTTTTGTTCGATGAAAAGTGAGTGATGAATGTGAATTTGAATAGCCAAATATTGTGAAGAGTGGAGTATGATTTGTTCAAGCGGATAAAAGGTGCAAAGGAGGAAGTAATCTATTTTTTAGAGTTTGTGCGAAGAAGTGCAATTTTTTTTGATAAGATATGCTACAGACAGATATTATGCTCTTAACCAGAACTAAACTCATGCATATGTAGATGCAACTTCATTAGTTCACTTTTTTCAATGAGACTAATTTGTAATCTATTATTTTGTATTTGGGAAGTGAGCCCATCAGTAGTGAGCCACCCTACAGTGAGCAACTTGGAAGTGAGCCCTTGTAAAAATCACCTTAACTGGTGCTTTATAATTGATAATTAGCATTCTTTGTGGTTTTTCCCTTCTTGGATTTCCATGTAAATTCTGGTGTTCATTGTGCATAGTGTTGATTTGTGCTTTCATGTTCATTTTTGTTAGTTGATTAATTTCGGATTGATCTTGTTTGCTTCAGATTAATTAAAGTTAAGAAAATTATTTTGGGATAACTGATTCATCCCCCTCTCAATTATTCATACTGTTCAACAACCCTAACCAGGGTTAGCAATGAAGTTCATGCATGCTTGTGCGTGAAAGGATGAAGGAATCCTATGAAAATCATGATTAGGGCATGGATCCATCAAGAAAGTGAAAAAAATGGAAATAAATAAGCATGGGCACCCATAAAATCCATTTGCAAAAGTCAGGGGAGGAATAAATGTCATCCTTGAAGCCCTAGAATCAAAACAAGCTACTCAAAAAGTGATTTGAGAATTAATGGTGTCACCCAGAAAAACATGTTAAAATCCATGGAAAAGTCAGGGCATCGGGCCTAAAAAGAAACCTTTGCATCATTACATGTTTCATAGGCTCGAAAAGCAACATCCTATCGAACATCAGACCTCGGGCACCCTTCATACCTCATACTATATTGGAACTCGTGTCGGGCTTCAGAGATCGGGTATGAGGCTTACCACTTACAACTAAGCAAGGAAAAGCATGAGGAAAGGGAAAACACTAAATCTTGAAAGGACTCATTGGTCGTTGGATATCAGGGGTTAGGCTTACCACTTATCACTTACCAAAGACAAGGTAAAGTAGTAAGGGATAAGACAAAAGTCCGACATCTGAAAGTACAAACAAAGGACTTAGATGGATCTAGAGGAAAGGGGACCCTAAGAGAGAAGATTAAAACCTTTGAGAAGAAAATGGGGCTTAGATAAGAAGGTAGAAGGGAAGAGGGATTTTCAGGAGTCAAGCATTGAGCGGATTCCTTATAGCTTACTGCTTACCATAAAAAGGTAAACGATAAAGGGGATGAGTGAACCTCGACACTCAAAAGTAAGTCATCAGGGGTTGAGGTTTGAGTGGAGGGTTTACTACTTGTGAAGAGAGGAAGAAAGGAGGGAAGGGGAAACCTGATCCTTGATGCCTAAAAAATAAACACTTGGTTGATTTTCCAAAATCATATTGGGACTCAAGGGTCAGAGGGTAGGCTTACCTTTTACCTTAACAAAGGTAAGAGGTAAGGGAAAGGCTGAAGTTTGACCCCTAAAAGATCAACACTTAGTCAATTTTTAGGAGGGATAGGGGGTAGAGGGAAAGGGTTAAGCCGATGGGTGAAACTCAAAAATCTAGGAAGAGAAATGGAAAGAAAGGGAGAAGAAGAAGAATGAGATTAAGGGCGATATAAGAGGGATGCAAGGAAGTGAGCAAGTAACATCTCGCAGGTCCAAAACACTAGGACTTAGACAATATTAGGACCCTTCAAGGAGAATTCATGCAAGATGGCCCATGTAGGATGTCTCAAATCAATTATCAATTATGGGTCATCAAAGGGGGGCATGAAATGTCAACAATTACTTGGAAGAGCTTTTGGTTCAATCATAGTTTCATCAATGATAGGAGGTTCAATCATGGATTTAAGAATATTACTAAACTTGATAATTCTACTATGTGCTTTGCCTTGAGCTTTTGGTAAGATTTGAAAAATAATTCCTTATGAGGTTGAATGTCAAGGTTGAACATAGTTTGTATTTCATCCTCATTATCACTCATGTTATCATTATTCATTTCTTGTACATTGTCAACATTCATCACATCATTCTTGGTGTCTTAGCTTTAAAAAATGAGATGTTATGATTTGGCATCATATTGGTAAAGATTTGCAATTTTTGGTTGGGTGGGTCAATAGACTTATTTCATTGATCATTAACACACAAATCTGGATGTGATTAGAATCAATGAGGTCTTGCACAATATTTTTAAGACACATACATTGTTTTGTATTATGTCCATTTTATCAGTGATAATGGAAAAAGAAATTTGGATTGTAGTTCAAAGGTAAAGGCTTAGTTGTATCAAGAGTTCTAATGGTAGGTAAGGTAATTAGGTTCTTACCCAAGAATTGCAACATGATGGAGTAAAGTGTATCAGGTAATGGAGTAAATTTTCTCTTCTTATCCCTGATTTCATATGGATTTGTTGTTTTTATAGTAGCCACTTGAGACTCACACATGTTTCTTTTTTTGAGGTAGATTTATTTATATAAAACCCTTTTTTTTCTTGAATGGTTGGAAGTTATTATGAGGCACAAATTTGGATTTTTTAGGATAGTTGGAGGAAGGTTTCGCTTCACGATGACTAACCAAATTCTGATAGTCATGTAGAGTCATGCACAAGTGAGTGAAAGATGGAAATTTCATCACCTCAAGGTTATCTTGAATACTGGTTTGTAAGTTTTCAATGAACATTCTTTGAAGATCGGCATTGGGAATCTTAATGTTGATTTATGAGTAGAGAAATTGATAGTGTGCTATGAAATAAGTGACCTTTTCATCTTTGTTTTGTTTACATTGCATTAAATCCAGTAAGGACATCTTGGGACCAATATGCACCTAGAAATGGTTGAGGAAGGCATCAAAAATTTCATTGAATGAACTAATTGTATTATTCAGTAAAGAAAAAAAACATTCCAAGGCTATGTCTTTCAAGGATCTAGGAAAAATCTTAGCCAAGAGCTTGTCTTTGAAAATGAAGTCACTACATAAGGTTGTATATGCTGATACATGGTTACTAGGATCTCCTTTACCACTGTATTTCTCAAATCTAGGAATCTCTATGCCTTATGGAATTTGTACTCTCAATATCTCCAATGATAATGGGTTTCATTTGACATATTGTGAAGGTTTGCCATTTTTATTTTTGTTCAATGTGGAAATTTTTTGTTGGAGGGTTGAAACATTTTGCAAAAGTTGGTTGAGGACAGAATCATTAGTTGTGTTTTGAGATGGAGGTGAATAAGGTGGTATATGTGTTGGGAGGACAAGTGAATTGTAAATTTGTGAGATGTGATGGGTTAGGAGATATGATGTTTGAATTCACAAAGCTAAAAGGATTCCCAGTGGACATACCTAAAGTTAGAATGATGTTTCCAATTGGTTGTCTTATTATAGTGACAGTTGAATGAGTATATGTAGGGGGAGAAATTTGATTTCTACCTTGACTTTGAGTGTATCGCAAATTTTGAGCACAACTAGCCATTGTGAGAAAAAGTTCATCAATAATATGAGATAGGTTGCACATTATTTATATTCCCAATTCATTATCAAGCATTCTCCTCATGCTATCTATGGCAGGAACTATAGTACCGACAATATATTTAGCACTCACGAAGTTTTTCTAATGCTTTATCCATTTTTTGCAAGTTCTATTGAGGAACATGAACAATAATTTTTTCAACATTAGTGGGATTGGAGGTTGGGACATGTTATTTCAGGTATGACTTCCAACATGGGTTGGCTAGTGTCAACACTATGAGTGAAAGAGTTAGAAAGCCTAGGATCCACAGTGGATGTACCTGAACAGGATGCCATGAGTCTTGAACTACATCTCACTAAAGAATTAGCAATAGGAAACTAGATTATAATACTCATTAAAGTTTCACCAAGCCAAAAGTGTTCCCAAAATAGATAAAAATCACTAAAAAAATGTAACAAACACCCAAAAATAGGAAACACAATGCAAGTATGTAAAGAGACCTGTTACAATTTTCAGATCTAACATATAAAGATTTACTGATTTTAGAATAGAACAATCTAAAAATGATGTCTTTTGAATGCAAATTTTGAATAATGCACTTTTGTGACCAATTGATGTGAATGCAAATAATTACATAAAATTGCAATTTCAAAAACTGAAATTGAGATCTATGAATAGCAATATGTAAAGTAGACAGAGATAAACCGATGCCTAGAAAATTGGAAAATGACTTGTACAAGGACATATTCACCCTAGGGTGAATGGGTCTTTACACATGGTTTTGAAAAGTTAAAGTCTAAGTTTTTGAGTTAATGTTTAAGGTCTCTGTTTCAGGTTGTAGATAGATACTTTTAGTTATAGAATTCAATAATTTTATGATTAGATGCAAATGCAATTTGATGGAAAACAACAAGAAAAATGACAACTTTTTTGATTATTTTTTTTTTATGTAAATGATTGAGACACTAATATGCAGACTACTATGTAAAATAAATGCAATATGTATGCAATATTTTTGAGATTTTAGATGATGTAAAATGCAATTAGGAATGATACAAGATGCAATTATGAAACCCTAAATGAGATGCAAGACTAACTAATGCAAATCCTAGATCTAGGGTTTTAAAGACTTCCAAATCATAATTTATGATGTACAATTTTAGGCTCACCAAAATGAAATGATGAAAAAAAGGGGTCCTAGAGTTCACCAAAATGGAACAACTAAGACACACCTTTTCCCTAATTTAATTAGAAAAAGAGTCCTCCCAAGGATAGGATTGACTGTCAACCATGAGGTGAGTCAACCCTATTGGGAAGGATATGTTGTTTTCTTATGAAAAAAAAGACTGATTGGAACTTTTGGGAGATAAATTAAAATGCATTAAATAACTAAATTGCATGATCTAATACTTGAAATGTAGAATATTATGATAACGAAAATGAAAACAATAATTTGTAGGAAAAAATGAGAAGGATAGAATGGTGTGCACCTGGCATAAAAATTAGGTTATGAGATTTGTAGCAAGACTAGTTTTCCCTAGGTCAAATGGGTCATAGTGTAGGGGTCCAAAATATGATTTTTCAGTCCTCAAATCCTAGATCTAATCTTTTGATTTCTCCAAGTTTGATTGTTGGAAGTCCAGAAATAAAATATGTGGATGAGTTCTCATAGCTTGACAACAATGTTGACAACTTTGACAACTAAGTTGCAAAATTTCTCTCTTGATCAATCTTCAGTCCTTCTTCACTTGTAAATCTGCACATACAAAGAGAGAAGAAAAAATGTTTGTTTTTGGGTGAATGGGGGTTTTTCTTAGTCAAACCCCATGTTGGTAATTAAACTTGATAATGAAATGATGATAAATAAAAGGGAATTGATGAATGAACAATGTTATGTCACAACTCACCAAACCCTTAATGGCTTCCCTTAGAGGAATGAAGTCTAACACATGTTTCCAAGGTTTGGATCTTGCATGAATCGACTTGATTGATTTCTTGATTTGATGCTTGAATGCTTGAAACCTACATCACAATGTTAGCTCCAAAGCATGAGATGAACACACATTAACTTTGACATAATGATATGATCTTGTTGCTACTATAGATGACTGATAAATCTACTTTCAATTCTCTTTACAATAATATTTTCTCTTGTAAAAGTTTCCTTCATGCTAGATTATGTTGCTTAGATTTGAATTGATAAAATAACTGTATTTATAGGTGTTTATCTAATTTCTTGAAAATTAGATTCCACAAGCCGACATTTGAAACTTGAATTTGAATCATTAAAATACTACCAAAAACATATTAAAAATTAGGTCCTAGGACTTAAAGGGGACCCACTCACCCTTGGGTGAATGGGTCCTAGGACCTAAGTCCAGGACACACAATTTCCAAGGTGTTTGAATTAATGTTGGAAATTATTTAATATAGGTTTCCCTTTTAGGAAACAAGAATAATAAGGATTTGGAATTCATAATTTAGGTAATTAGAAGATTAATTAAGTCCAATTAATTAAGGGGATGTAAACATAGTGTGAAAATGTAAAGGTGTACATTTTTCTACACTACAAGTAGATCATAATGTTTCACCTTTTTCTAAAGCTACTATTAGTTCTAATGTGTTGTTATATATCTAGGTGCAAGCCAACAAGGTTATCTTGGAGGTGGCCCACATCTAGGAATTACTTGATAATTGGGGCAATTTCCTTTGCGTTGTGGCCAGAGTTCCTTTATCGTCATCCTCTTTTTGGGGTCATTTGCATTCTCGTAGGCATTGACGAGGCAAGAGTTTCTCAGTTTGTGATAATAAATTTTCAATCCCAAGCCTTTCCCTCATCTCACTAGAGGGATTGGGGTTTGAAGAGTGCATTGTGGTCTATTCAGCAATGATCAACCTCTCCACCTCAAGGCTCTGCTCTTGGGTGGCCTTCTGGGGGTGCTTTTGGGTAGCTTTTTGGTGGTGCTTTTGGGTGGTCATCCTTCGATAATTCCAAATGGTTTGATTCCAACTTTTTTGGCTAGCCTTGGCTATTTCTCTAGCTTGTGAAGAAGATAAAGACAAAGATGATGAGGGGTGGGACCCTCTTAACGTCACCCCAGATAACCCCCCTCCACCTTTTTGCAACACCTCTTGTCACCTAACAACTTTTCTATTTATGAATTGTTTTGATCTAGGCTTTGCCTGTGTGGACTCTAGGGGTGTGATTTCATATGCACCCACTTTTTTTGTGAATATGCATACATTTATTCTCTAATTAATAGAAATGATAACACTTATTCATCAAAAATATTGATTTTTTTTATGTTTACTTTGAACTATTTAAACAAGATGACCATTTCTCACATGCACATGAGTGTCTCTATTAATGAGTTACTAATGCAATTCATACATTTTATATATTCCCAATTAAAAGGAGATCATTTTTATCAAATAATTATTATTCTCAAGCTTCTATATCATTTAAAAATGAATAAAATATTTGTTGGAATTATGGATTCTTGCAACATGAGCATGAAGTGTATATGGATTGTGTTGGTTGTTCTTGTGTTGTCATTGATGTCAACATGGTGACAACTATACGAGAAGCTTACTTAGTTAACCGAAAGCTATTCTCTACTGGTAGTGTTCCTCTTTGATGAACCATTGGGTTGGTTTTTGAGTCAAAATTCACCCCAATAATTAGGGTGACAGTTAGGAAGTGATATTTGTAGAAAGATTTCATGATCATCCCATCATAGCTCAGAGGAGAGAACATTTTCCATCCTAGTATTGGTACGATCAAAAACCTCCCCCTAGAAAGCTAAGGAAGTATTCCAGGCCTCCATTCATGGAGCCTGCTACGGGGGCTAAAACGGGTGGCTAGGGAAAAGACATGCCAAGGATGCAATGGCTCAACCTAACTACTGGAAGTGGAATCCTCCAAAATGAAACCTAGGGAAGTAATTAGGGGTTAGTGGTTGAGATAGGAAAATCTTTCACCCAGCTATGAAAGTGAACACAAATAGAGCTAAAACAAAGTTCAAAATCTAGGGATCAAAGATTAGGTGGAGTGAAAGGAAGAAGGTGTGTAGGAGGTGGCTAATGCAAAGAGAGATCTTTTTGTTTCTAGAAAAGGAATTGTTATCAAAGAGCCTAAAAGAAATGGCAAGGTGATGGCCATCCCTAGTAAAACCCTAAGGAACTCTATGGATATGTTGAAGTCTCACACTTTCTTCACAAAGTGGGAAGGAGGTGGCTGTCTTGCAAAGAAAATGGTGGATTGGTGGAGAGAACAATGGGGCAAATAGGTATGTATCAAATTTTTGGCTTGAAGCTTTCTCTTGATTATATGCCCATTGTCACAATTGAAGAAAAGCTTCATGTTTGAAAAGCTCTTGCAAATAGATGGAATAAGGTTTTACATTAAAGAGTGGGAACCAAATTTTAATCTTTACAAACATGAATTGGATAGAATGAAATCATGTGTAAATTTACATAATATTCCTTTAGAATATTGGGTTGAGGTGGCCCTAAGATTGATAGGGAATAAATTGGGATGGATAAAGCCTTACTTCATGGAGAAATGAAGTCTCAAGTGAGAATCTATGCAAAAATTAGCCTGAAGAGTTTGAACACTTGGAAGAAATAGAAATCACCATGGAGGAAGGCAAGTGGTTCTAGGAAATAGCATGGGATATCTCAGCTAGCAAGGTCCCCACTTTTCTAAATTCAAATTCCATGAATAGGGCCTCAAAACCTAATCAGGGTTACTTAGCTAAATCAAGAAGCAAAAATGTGAATAGTAGGGAAGCGCCAATGGACAGGGAAAGCCACATTCAAGTGAAAAAACAAGATGTTCATCAAGAGAATGGAGTGCATGAGATTGCAAAGGAAGAAGCCCTAGCTACTATGAAGAATGTTGACAAGGTTTTGGGATGGCCCCTATATCCACAAGAAGAAGAGGGGGCTAGGGTGGAAGTTGTGGGTTTGGAGGAAATTATGGAAGTGGGATGTGAATTGATGAACTATGTTGCTCTTGCAGAGGAAGAAGTAGAAATCTTAGATATAGGAGATGAATATGGAAGTAGCGTGAAGGGTCAAGTGTTGAAAGATAGTGACCCTACAAAAGAAGGAAAGGTATGAGAACTTGAAGGAAAGACTGCTTTACTGGATGATACGTAGATCCCTCTGTCACCCTGATGGCTCAAGGGAAAATGGGATTAAAATCAAGGAACAAGTCCAGGAAGTCACTAGAATTCATTGAAGGAAGGAGGAAAGGTAGGTTTCCAAAAATAGAAAAGAGAACTATGGATGGTGATGTAGAAGACCAAAAGAAACTCACCATGATTATAAGATCAAGAAAGGGTGACACCCTTCCTGAGGAGCAATGTAAATCATATCATGGAACATTAGGGTCTTAAACACTCTTAAAAAAAGTTCCTTCTTAGGAGCTTCATGAATACATCAAAGGCTTATGTCCTCATGATTTAGGAAACAAAATTAAGAAAAACTTAACTAGAAACGTTCAAGAAAAAATGCTAAATTTTTAATTTTGAGCAAGTGGAAGTTGTGGGAGCCTTGGAGGGTCTACTAATGGTTTCGAGACCCTAGGCTATCTATCTAGAAAAGGTAGTGGGAAATAGTATAGGTGGTCAGCCTACAAAGTGAGAAGTCTATCATCAAATTGAGTATTCGCAATAACCAATATTTATGGCCCCTCAAGTTGCATCAAGAAGAGGGAATTGTGGGTGGAGCTTAACATTTTTTGCAACAAGGTATCCCCTAAATGTTATATTTTAGGAGGTGATTTCAATGCAATCCTACATAGTGATGATAAAATGGGGGATATGCAAAGAAAGTACCAATACCAAGTGGATTTTGAGAATTTTGTAAGGGGGTAAGAAAATAAAGTACCAATCCCATGAGGTTTTCTCCTTTACTCCATTTGTGATAGATTAGTTACATTGATTAGTTGTACATGGGTACCTAACATGAACTTGTTGCCATGACCCATATTTCATTTGCATCATTTGTATAATAACTACACTCCCTAAGATGAACTTATGGGGAGGTGTTAGTGTGAATGGGGTTATTTCCTAGCTAGTTCTTAGTGAGGACCTATTCACATCATTATAAGTTTACTTAGGAGTTAAGTTTCTTAGTTGTCATTTCTAGAAACTAGTTATAATGGGGCCATGTCTCATTAATTAGCTTATAATTATCTAGGAATTTAATATTTCACTTATGCATTAGGTATTTAATTTTTGCATCCAAGGTAGTTATCCTACCTCCTCTTATCTTGCCTATATAAACAAGGTGCTTGTACATTTGTAAATCATCTCATGATATCTCATATATTCTAGATCATACTTCATACCTCATCATTTTGATAGGTCTTAATATCAAGCAAGCTCATATTCTTGCATAATCTCTTGTAGAAGGTTTTCATTGCTTTTGCAAGTGGTCTTGGGTATTGAGCTATCTTTAGCTCTTACAGATAAGACCTTGATTGCATTTGTGATCACATCTATGTTGTATTTTTATTGTTGGAATCTAAACGCTATTTTTTATGGACTATATCTTATGCTCGTGTGTTCATGATGTCTCTCCTTAGGCATACTTGTAATATGATTACTATATTTCCTATTGGTAGGTTTGTAGCATTTTGGTTACTCATATTTTTCCATGTGTGTAATTTTTTTTTTTTCATATTTTTATCGTGTGTGATATTTGTACTCCCCTTTTTTATTTAAGTGTGGGTGTGGTTGTGCCCAAATGACTATTTGCTAGCACAATGGGGTGGACCTAAGTCAAATTCCATTTGGTTGGTTAGCATGAAACCATCATTAGGGACTTACATTATCTTGGAGGAGCTAAGATGGTGTGCTCATGGGAGTTGTCTATTCCTTTCCTACATATAATCATTATTGCAATATGTTATAAATTATATAATGCAGGATATTTGAGTCCTCTTATATAATGATAATAATAATCCTATATCACTTAGATATTGGAGTGCAATCCTTCAATATTTGGGAAGCATCCTCTAAATTGTAATTATGCTATGATCTCATTTGGTTGTCATTGGATCCTTGTTTTGGAAGGAGATTACCATGCTACAATTTCTATCCTATTTGCAAACATGATTAACTTGGGATGTTGGTGTCCTCTTTTTATATGTTGATATATATCATTTTCATCATTATTACCACCTTTGAAAAATGGATTTTGTACATTTTTTTATCATTTATTTACCTATAAAATAATGAGGTCAATCCATTTTTTGGGACTTGGATCAAATACGTTAAAATCTTATTGTATTTTGTTTCCTCATCAAAGTATCAAAGTTCCTTGAACCATGATACCTTATTAGAGTATAAGATTTCATGGAACCATAAAGTATCATTGAAGTATTAGAATTACATGATTTTGATATCTTGCTTGTATTATAATTTCTATTATTGTATAAAGGAAATTATCTCAATTTAATTTCTATGTTTGGAATATTTAAGTTGAAATTGTGTTTTCACTATTTATTTATGTCTAGTGTTTTTTGGTTTTAGAAAGGTGTTAGGGTATTAGGGTTGGATAAAACTTAATACTCACCCTCTTGGGGTATCATGGCTGTTCCAAATCTATCACTACGTTTATTGTTGGGGTATTGAAGTTGAGACAACTTTGATACCACCTTTATTTTCAGGGTACTCTAAGTTGAGCCAAATTTGATACCACATTCATTGTTGGGGTATTAATGTTGGGCCAACTTTGATAGCACCTCTTTATTGTTGGGATATAAGAGTGCAACCAAATTTTATACCACCCCTTTATAGCCAAGGCATCAAAGTTAGGAAAACTATGATACCAACCCTTTGTCATTAGGGTATTAGAGTTGAGACACATCTAATACTACCTTTTTCCACTAGGGTATTAAAGTTGGGTCAAATCTAGTACCACCTTTGTTAGGGAATCAGAATTGAAGAAAATTTGAGACCACCTTTGTTGGGATATTAGAGTTGGGCCAACTTTGATACCATTCATCTCAAGGTATCATAGTTGGGCCAAATCTTATACTACTTTGAGATATTAGAGCTAGGAAAACTCTAGTACTATCTTGGGGTATTATAGTTAGATCAACTTCAATATCATCTTGAAGCATTGAAGTTGGCCCGACTCTAATACCCTCTATTAGTATCAGAGTTGGGAGGACTTTGATACCCTCTTGGAGTGTCATAAAGGGATGAAGCTTGATACCTTGTTGAGGTGTCAACGCTAAAATGAAAAGGGTGACATCTAAGAGAAGAAAATCAATTCATCATTTTAGATTGTATTTTTTTAACCTAGTAGGTTTTGGAGGGTGGTTTAGTAGAGATGTTAGAACGATTTTTTAGTTGTATTTTGAATACTATCTCTCTTCCATGTCTCATTTTATATTCTAGTCCTTCTATCTTGTCCTATCTAGTAGAGTTAAAGTTTTTTTCTTGTGGCATCTTACTTGGAGTAATAGTTATGTTTTCTCGTGTGTGTGCCATTGTGCTTGACACAACACTAGTTGTGCATGCTAGTGTGTAGTGTGGCATGTCATTGAATTTTCTTAATTTTTGGTATCATTCTTTCAAAAAAATTATTTGGTTCACTTGGCTAATGCCTTGAGTGTTTGGCTTGTAGATTCGATTGTGTTTGAACAAAGTTGTAGACGTGCTATAGAGAATACAAATACCTAAGTATCTATCCTTATTCATACAAATATTGATGGAATTATTACTCTAAAAGTGGATTTAAATACATATGATCAAATGATATATACTTATGAACCATATCTAAATAGTCTAAGGATTTATCCTTTTCTACAACACCCAATATTCAAATTTGAATGTTTTGTATGAATTAATGAGTAACAAGTAGCTAGCATTGGATCAAATTAGTTTCTGGATAAAATTTGAACTTTAAAATTGGAATTCAATGCTACCTTGACAACTATAATCTATGATCAAGTTTATTCAAGGAATTTGAATCTTGAACTAGAAATTAAAAGAATAAAGATTAAGTTTAAACTAATAGAAAATATGAAAGTCTTAATTAAATAAATGATAAATATCATTACACAAAAATATTTCAATCAAACATTACACTATTATACAAGAAACAAAAAATTTAAAAAATTTAAAAAATATAAAAGAAACAGAAAAATTATCAAAATATACACTTTTTACCTCTTCAACAATTAATACATTACCTCATAAATCAAAATAAATTTCATATCTTACTCAATCTAAATGACAAATAAGAAAAATAGCAAATCTCTAATTTCACTATATGACAACAAAAATGTCTACCACTAAGTCTTGCATATTTATGTATATTCATCATTTTAATAGTATTAATACCTGTTGGATTGATATACCTAAAAGAAACACAATCTCACAATGAGCATATGTTCAAACATCCATGTGAGTGTAAAGAGATACCTTTCTACTTATTTAAAGTCTTACTATCTATTCAAAGAATAGAAGATACTTTTCATATAAAAATAAGTTCAATATAAAAAATAAAAAGAAAAGAAACATACTTTTCATATAGTTTATGTCTTGCAATGTTGTCTTTCATGTTCATTAATTGAATTAATGACTTGTCATGTATCAAATGCATTCCACGTTCGAGTGCATTCCTTTCCTTTTAAAAATAAAATATATATATATTTAACGTGGACGAGGGTGGCATAATAGATTGTTGATAAATATATTCAACTCTCATGGACATTAAAGTATTATATTTAAGTCTACATTAATATACAAATTAGATTGTCTATCTCCTAGAGATTTGGATAATATTTTATGAACCATTTCTCAAATCGTGGGTTAATAAATTAATTTAAAGAGAGAAAGAATTGATGATATAAGTTTTATGTTTTTTTAATTGGAATGTTTAAGTATATATATAAATAGATAATAAGAAAAATAGTCTTGCATTGGTTCATGAACAAGACTTGGATAATAGAGTCCAACCACAATAATTTATGACTAAAGAATGATAATGAATGAAGATTATAATATTAATCTTTTGCATTGAAAAAAAGTGATCTTTCAAGTTGACAAGTGTCCTTACTTTTATGTCTAAAATATACATTATTAGAGGATAGGTTTATAGAACAAGTATAGGTCCACAACCATTATATGACCATCTTCACTCCAACTCTTCATGTTAGCCTAGGGAATAGGGGTAATTTTAAAGATATTAAAGAATTTGCATTTGGTTATAAGGAGTTTTCACTTAGATCAATCCTTAAAAAATATGTAAAGATTGAACATAACATACATTCATTATTTATTTTAGTGCATTAAGATCTAGGTTTTTCAATGTTAATAATTTTATAATTTTGTTAGATGAGAGAACACAAGAAAATTTTAGATTATTTATAAATTCTTTAATGATTAAAATGAATATAATGAATGTATTTGATGTAATCATGGTTTGAGGATTCAATCAAAGATTATTTAATCTTGTAGGCAGTCAACAAATATAATTAATTCAATAAAATTAATTTTAAAAATAACACTATCTTTGTTAATTCATGTAGTGTAGGAAATTGTATATCTTTACAATTTCACACTTTGTTTGGGTCCCTTAATTAATTGGACTTAACTAAGCTTCTAATTTTCCAAATTATGCATTCCAGTAAAGCTCCAGCTCTTCCTTTCCAAGAGGTGTTCCATTTTAAAATTGCTGCAAATTAATATCTTTAATCACCCTCAAAATGATTCCTCGTAGTGTTAAGATAGAATCGAAAGATCAGATGAAAACTGTGGGATTCAAAGAGACGAAAGTTATCCTGGCCAACAAAAGGAACGAAGTTGTCAATCGAATAGATCTTGGGTGGAGAACCTGTAGAAAAAGAAGTGGTGTGTAAAGAAGGGTAATCGTAGGTCCTCCCAAATCTTGATGAAGTCAAGTAAAGTTTATTCCCATTAAGAAGCTTGGCAGATTTACAACATTCTAGAGATCAATTATATGGTACTTTATCTAATTTTGAAATGAGAGAATTGAGTCCAAATAATACAATAGTTGAGATTACTTTTAAGGCAAGAAAATCATAAAAGATTGAAGAATTAGATCGGGAGGATCTTGATGATGTAGAAGTAAATCCTCAGGAGGAGAATGAAAATGGTAATCGGGTAAATACGTAGGTAAGTTTCATACATTTTTAGGTTGTGGGAAAGATAGGTCACTTTGCGCTTTCCAAGATGTCCAAATAGAGATTTAAACGATGTGAAATAAGGAGATAAAGGGAAAAACAGTCTATGAAAATTACTATAAGCAGAAAAGATCTCTAGCGCATATGGCGCGCAATGAATCGACTCATGGATATGATGAGGAAAGGGTAATGATTGTTCATGTATCGCGGAAAGCCGAATCTAATTTAAGAGGATGGGTAAAGGAAAAGTGCTCGTGGGCTGGTAATATCGGGCACACTACTTCGCGGACCGGGACTTCAAGGTGCGAGAAAAACTAACAATCCATTGACCGCGGGATGCCCAAATCATATGAAAAATGACAAAACTATTTTCCATAAACTTGAGAAGCTGAAGGAAGAAGATCTAATTAAGTCTATCATGATACATCCGCAGGATATGCAAAAAGGTCTCCATCAATTTTGACAAAGAATAAATGATGTTCTTTATGTTAAGGGTTTGAGATACAACCCTTGAGTGGCTTAAAAATGTGGAAAAGGAGGCCATGGGAATCTTTATGTTTCCAGATGATGTGATGAGATCAGAAAAGGCCCCAGAACCTGGGTATTATTGTTGAAATAAGGACATATGCCGACACCGCGAAGGTGCTGATGGTTACTTTCTATGACCTGCATTTACCGAAATTCCATTCATGGTATGGTAGCATGTGGCCAATCAATTTTGATAGCCTAGTGAAAATCAGTTCAGTTCAAGCTATGAGAGATCTACCAAAGATTACAAATCCTATCAATACTATCTACAAGGAATGTCAAATTGGTAAGCAAGCAAGAAGAAGTTTCAAAGTCAAAGAACAATCTACTACCAGACTGTTGGAATTGGTCCATATAGATCTTTGTGGTCCTACTAGAGTAAGAAGTATTCAAGGTGACAAGTATTTCATGCTAGATTGATTGATGATTATTCTAGAATGATATGGGGTACATTTCTCAAAGAAAAATAAGAAGCTCTAGATAAGTTTAAAGCATTCAAATTTATGGTTGAGAATGAAATGGACATGAAAATCAAATGTTTGAGGTTTGATTAGAGGTGGAGAATTCACATCCAATGAGTTTAACAATTTTTGTGAGAATCATGGGATAAAGAGGAATTTATCTTCCCCTAGGAATCCTTAATAGAATGGAGTGGTTGAAAGGAAGAATAGGACTGTTTAGGAAGCTGCAAGAATAATGATGAAAGAGAAAACCTACCAGAAGTCTACTGGAGAGAATAAATTCATATTGTTGTCTACATTCTTAACAAAGTTTAAGAGAAAATAGTGGAAAGACACCCTATGAGTTGTGGTATGGAAGGATTCCTACTATCAAATATTTCAAAGTGTTTGGAAGAAAATGTTATATTAGAAGAGATGAAGAAAACTTAGGAAAGTTTGATTCAATATTTGATGAAGGTATCTTCCTTGGATATTCTACAAGTAAAGCCTATCGGTGCTACAACAAGATGCTAAAGAAGAGTGTTGAGAGTGCAAGTGTTAAAGTGGATGAAGAATTACATTAGAACTCAATGGTGATAGATGAATATGAATTAGACAAGTCCTCTTGTAGAGAAAATGAGAGAGATGAAGGTAAGGAAAAAGAAGTTCAGATTGAAGAGGGAAGCAGGCTTCGAAAAGGATCCTGGAAAGATTCCTATATATAAAAAAAGAATCATTCAAGGATCGATCATTGGAGACAAAGAAAAGGTGCCTGACAAGAAGAAAGCATGGAAAACAAGTGGGGAATCTATGATTACTTCTAAAGCCGAACTCTAAAACACCATCGGATTACATGCGGGCGATGAGTATTGACTGGAAGGATATGGAAGAAGAACTACTACAAACTGAGTAGAAGAATTGATTTGTGTCCGTTCCGCAAGAGCCAAACAAGAATGTGATTTGAACTAAGGGTATTTAGAACAAACTGAAATGAAATGGAGAAGTGGTAAGAAACAAGGCAGGACTTGTGTGTAAGGGGCTACCAATAGGTAGAAGGAATAGACTTTGAGGAGATATTTTCCGTGGCAAATATAGAAATGGAAGCCATCATAATGTTTCTTTGCATTTTAAAGCAGCCATAGATTCTGCCAGTTTATCAAATGGATGCAATCTCTTGGCATTCTTAATCTGTTGAAGCTGGAAGAAGTATGCTACTGGAAAAATGGAAGATTTTAGTTATCGCAAGTAGATATATTCAAGGGGATTAGAAAAAAACATAATATAGACAAAGTAAGCCCCTAGAGCTTGGTATGCAAGGTTAGATAGGTAATTGATACAAGGATTCAATAAAGGTACTGCAAATTGTAATCTTTATTTCAAAGTTGAAAAATAAAAAATATTGATTGTGGTTGTGTATGTGGATGATATAATATTTGGAGGAAATGAATCTATGTGTAAGAAATTTGCAGAAGAGATGCAAAAAGAGTTTGAGATGTCTATGTTTGGGGAGATGAATTTCTTCCTTGGACTACAAATTGATCAGACAGAGAAAGGAATATTCATTTTACAATAAAAGTATGACAAGGAAATGTTGAAGAATTTTGGAATGGAAGATTCTAAACCGATATGTACTCCTATGGTTAGTTGTTGCAAGATGAGTAAGAATGATGAATCTCTTAAGGATGATCAAAGAAAGTATAGATCAATGATTAGAGGAATGTTATACCTAATTACTACTAGACCATATTTCATGCATATAGTTTGTCTTGTGGCTAGAATTCAAGAAGATCCTAGAGAGTCACATGTTGTGGCAGTGAAGAGGATATTAGATACTTGAAGGGAATTGCAGAACATGGTTTGTGGTATCATAAGGATACTGATTTTTCTTTGAGTTCTTATACAAATGTTGATTGGGTAGGTTGTGTGGATGACATGAAACTTGTATAAGTGGTGGTACATTATTTCTTAGATGTGGATTGGTTTCTTTGGCTAAGCAAGAAGCAATATTTCATATCTTTATCTATTGTAGAGGAAAAATATATTGCAGTAGCATCTTGCTACACATAGGTATTTTGGATGAGGAAAACCTTGAAGGATATTAGATTTGTATATGATGAACCAATTTCTATCTATTGTGACAATACAAGTGCTATTAACATTTCAAAGATTTTGGTGATGAACTCAAGGACAAAATATATCTCAATCTAGTATCACTTTTTGAGAGAGAATGTTATAGAGAATGAAGTGAAGCTTGAGTATGTGCCTACAAAGGATCAAGTTGCTGATATATTCACTAAGGATCTTCCTAAGGATACTTTTGAGTATCTTCGAGAGAAGTTAGGGCTTATTACCCATCCTTCTTTGAACTAGATGCATAAGGATATGCATCAATCCACTAGATTTCAAAATTCATTCTTTGTTTTGGACTGATGTTGGAGACTACCTCTTAGGTTGAGTAGGTAGTGCTTTGTTGGTTGTTTCAATCAAGGGGAGTAAGTATTGATACAGGTCGATGTTTTCCTTTCATATGTGTAGTGGTTGCTAATTGGTATAGTGTGTTGTGTGCTCCTAAGGGGGAGTATGTAGAAAGAAAAGGGTAGTTGTGGATAAATTGTTGTCCCTTATAGGTATTTCCTTTGAGGGAGAAAGATAAATTATGTAAGTTTGATGTAAAAGGGGGAAAGTAATGCAAATTTTTGTCCTTTTACATTGATGTCAAAGGGGGAGAAGAAAAGAAGTGTGAAAAAGAGTTAGTTGAGAAAGTAAAAGAGAAAGAGAAAGAGTTGATATGGAGTAGTATGGTGGTGATCAGAGCTTTTTGTTATGATCAAAGCTTTTTGTTGTTGTTGATGGTTTTTCACATCATGTATTGCCATCAATGATAAAGGGGAGATTGTTGAAAAATTGAGTAGTTGGTGTTGACATTGATGTCAATAGGCTTATGTTTGTGTTGTCATTGATGTCAACTAGTGATGGTTGAGAAGTTGTGATGATGCTTTGATTGGTTTCATTATGTTTTCATTAGTAAGTGCTATTGGTGTCAACCTCTAATGTTACTTTGATAAGATTATTTTTGTCCATTCTTGGTTGTAGTTGTTCTAATGAAGTTGAGGAAGTGTTGAAGGTGATGAGAATGTATTTTTGGTGCTTGGTTTCCAAGTGCTTTTGAGAAAATTTGAATAAAAGACAAAACAGTGTGATGGAGAGGTGTTTTGGCATATAGAGTGTTGTTCTGGTTTTTCTCCACATTTCTTCATGGTTGAAGATATAATTGTGAAATTCAAATATGTTGATCAAAGGTTTTCATAGGTGTTATATCCAAAACTTCATGGTCTTGATCGTTATGCAGAGAAAGTTGTATTCACCAGTGTGTGAATTGTGTGTTGTAATGGTTTTGCTCCACATTTCTCTGTGATTTGGTTTTTGGTCTTACAATTTTGAAAGTATGCAAATAAGGTTAATATCTACCTTTAGTCTAAATTGTTTTTGGTTTTGTGCTCTGGATGATTATTCCTTGAGTTATAGTGTATGGAAGGTTTTATGAGTATACTGGGTGCGTACATTCTTCAAGTGAAAGTTGTTGTTAAGGAATTTGTTGGATTTTAGGGTGTTTGTGGAATATTCCAAATTGTGTTCAAGTGTTGTGTGTGTTCCATGAGTCATCTTTGGATTTGAGGAAGCATGCACTTAAATTTTTTCCCCACGTAAATCACTGTGTTGTGGTATGCATAATATTTATATTTATTTCTATTTAAGTTTTTGTACAACTATTAAATATATGTAAAAGTTTTGCATTATCCTCCTCTCAAGATTAGTTTAGGAAGTTGTTTCGCTACCTTAGCTTCCTTACAAAAGACACACCATATTTACATGGAAAATCCAATAAGGAAAAAACCATGGTGAGAGTTAACTCACAATATAAGGCTCTCTACCAAAATACTTAAAAGAAGGATCACTTCCTTAGAACAAGATACAAAAAGGACTTACAACACTGAAGTACCAACCAACTCTAGGAGCAAGATATAGAAGACCTGATGAGATTCTCTATCTCAAAGTAGGATACATAAGATATATAAGAGAATTACAAATATTTCCAACACAATAATCTATTGACTAAGGCGTTCAAGCATAATTTATCTTTGCTTTCATAATGCTTAGCATTGTCTCTATTGTATATTCAATACAACTTGCACACACAAAATTGTTCGTACTTGTAATCACTTCATCCATGTTGCATCTGAAATGATCTTGTATTTATATCCATTGCAACACTTTAATTCTTCAATTAGGTCAGCTAGGAAGAGAATAAGCAATGAATTCAACTAGTCGGCTACCAAAGCATGAATCAGTCCTAGCTTGAGCATAGAGAGGACCCAAAAAAATCTTAACACTTCTCTCAATGTGATCCAAAATGATTTACATTGAGGCACACATCAACCTAAGTTGGAATCAAGGAAACATTTGGATAAGATATTGAAGAACA
>VDFB02039966.1:0-13899 GCA_007258455.2 Sequoia sempervirens | reverse complement strand
AGAGTCAACTAAGGGTGGATGCCACAAATGGCATGAGGATTAGGTTAGGTTAATTTATTGATTTAGGTTGTTCAAATAAGGGATTAGGTGAGCTAACCTTGATTAGTGACCCACTTGCATTTTATGGAGGATGTGATCCTAATCTTGATTAGGGATGTACACACCCTAATTTGAGGTTAAGTGGGCTAATGAAAATTAAAGGATATGTTGGAGGATGAGACATGAAGAGAGAAAATAAATGAATTAAAAAATTGATTTAATTCATTTAGCAAAAGTGACTAAAATAAATAAATTAGACTATTTATTTAATTTAGAGAAGGGTTAAGGTATTTAATAAATTAATTAAACACCTTAGGGGACCTTAGGAACAAGATGAATATTAACCAAATAATAAATTATTTAATTAATATGGCTTATGGATATGGGATAGAAGAATACAAAAGTGAATTTTACCATATGGGGGGGGTCAAATTCAAATGTTTACATTTTTCCCCTCTTTGAATTATTGTTAGAATAATGGTGTTTCAAAGAAAATAAAGTGTAGACGACTCAATAGAAGAAGAGAACCATGGAAGATGGCTTAGTATCATCGGTAGGGTGATATATGGGAACAACGAGGAAATATGATGAGGTATTCCCCATCGAGAGGGAAGACGGGGAGGAAAAGGGGAACAAAGATACATCTTGATAGGAAAAAATGGAGGGTACCACGTTGAAGAGGATGAAAAACTATGAAAAATGGATTTTGAATGGAGGAAAATGGATAAACAATGTGCAAATGGCAGCCCACAGAATAAATAAGTCAAAGGGACTAGAAAAGGTGAAGAAAAAGGTTAAAAATGACTAAAATTAGTAAGGATAATTAGCGTCAAAAGATAAAAACCTATAAATAGTGATTAGGCAACCGAGAGTAAGAGGCGACTAGGTGATTAAGTGAGATGGTAGATGATGAGGTCATCTGTCAGGCATACACTATCCACAAGCTCTACCACTTATTAGCCATCCCCTGATAGGTACACTTCAAAAACCAACTTTTCCATTCAAATTTTTTATTTTAACACATGTTTGCATGGTTTTTGGGATGGGAAAGAATGTAATGTAGAAATTGTCTTGCAATGGGAGGTTAGATTCACCCTTTCAACAAAGTGCATTCATCCTTGTAGTGAAAAGGCGAATGTGCATTTGCAAGCGTGGTTGCATGAAAAAATAGACGATTGTGAGATCACCTAAGAAAGGGATGGGTGAATATTTTTTCCTTGGGGGCAGACACATGACTGAAGGTGAAATGAAAAAAATTCTCCTAGGGAGAAGAGGTGAGTGAAAGATCACCCAATGAAGGAATTTGGGGATAGAGGTGAATGTGAATTCGCCCATCAGGTGGAAGGGTAAAAGCAATATCTCCTAATGGGAGAAAAGGGGGAAAAGGGTGAATGATCAATTTCTTGATGAGGAAAACGATGAAAGAGAGATCACAAGATGGAGAAATGTGGTTGCAGGGGTGAATGCAAATTCACTACTATGGAAAAGAGGTGAAATTATGCCAGGGGAAAGGAACAGGCGAATATTTCAATAAAAGAGGTGAACCTACCAAAAGAGGACATAGGGTTCAATTCATATAGAAGGTAGGCTAGGTGATTTCACACTCTATAAAGGTGAATGTGTGAAATAAGGGTAGGTAGAAAAAAGTGGGACTAGAAAGAAAATGGTAAGAGGAGACCTGATAGATGACTTGGGTGTATGAAAAGAATAGACACACTATGGACATGGGAGAGGCACTTGGATGTGCTCACAACTAATTGTTTCACACCAGTATATTAGAAGACATTGGACCAAGTAGGACTGCTACACATGGTAGCATTCCCAAAAATTCAAAGACACCAATTGTTACTAAATAGACTAATGGAGAGATGGATTTTAGAGACATGTACCTTCCTCTTCCCTATAGGGGAGATGATGGTGATGTTAGAGGATGTTTGGAGGATATTGTGGTTGATAATCAGTGGCCTCTTGGTGAGTTGAGGATCCAAACAACCATTAGAGAAAACTTTATGTGTCATCTTTGGGACTGTAGACCTTCCCTTCCAGGGGAAGGAGATGGACATAGATGGGTGCATTAGGACCACACAACCACTACCATTATTTCTTTGTGAGTTGATTAGTGGGATCCTCCTCCTAGATAGGAGTGGAATATTTTTTAGCCTCAAGATGATTGAGGTTGTTCAAGATATTCTGGAGAGGAGATAAGGGTATTCACATCGTGGGTCTGCGTGTTGGACTAGCTATACAGAGACATGCATGTGGTATGCTATAAAGGATAAATTAGTCACCCTACTATAGGTGTGGGAATGGGAGCATATCAGGATCACCCAACCATACATTTTGATACTAGAGCAGTGGATGGAGGGCATGCTACCGGCATTTGATTATGTAGGGATGTTGCATTATAGGTCGGTATTGAGCCTAGAGCATTGGAGATGGGTGTTTGATGATTTGATAGTAGAGCAGAAAGTGTGGAGACCATATGTGGATCAATATTTCAGGTAGTAGAGGACTGATTGTATAGGATTGAAATGTTTATTCAATTCTATCTAATTTTCAAAGATCCATTCGTTATAGAGCTATATTGGTTGGATCATGTCACTTGGAAATTTGGCATTTGACATGATATCCCCTTACTGGAGGAGAGTTTCAAACACATTACTTGAGAGAGGGGATGGAGACACAAGTGCTAGCTTACAAGGCAAGGCAAGATTCAAACCAATTGGGAGAGTCATTATGGGTTTGGAGAGGAGGGCTAGATGATATTAGGTG
Organism: Sequoia sempervirens; assembly: GCA_007258455.2. Lineage (NCBI taxonomy): Eukaryota > Viridiplantae > Streptophyta > Pinopsida > Cupressales > Cupressaceae > Sequoia > Sequoia sempervirens. The sequence continues at coordinate 11,088 of VDFB02039966.1, read as the reverse complement.
ATGGAGAGATGTCACAACATGGTATGGTTAATTTAATGTAATTCGGCTTATCACTTCGGACGCCAAACCCTACTTCCGGGCGTTAGGCAGTGGGGTGGGGCGAAAGCATGAGGTGAACGAGGCAGGAGTGCGGCTGGCCCTGGAGGTGGAGTGGGGTGGATGGAAGATGAGAGTGAAAGAGCACATGAGGGTGGTGGGAAGAGGTGGATTGAGGAAAGAATAGTGGAAGAATGGAAGAAGGATGGAGGAAGAGATGGAAGAAGGAAAGATAGATGGAAAGGAGGGCACATGGAGAGGATGGGAAAGCTAAGGGGGAGGTGGCTAGTATGAGAAGCATCTCTAGTACATGTCTCATAAAATATCCAAAGAAAATTGCAATAAAAGTAAAAAAATTGGCTATCAAAACTCACTATAATTTGTAGGAGGACCTACAACATTTTAGTTGTGGGGGAGATAATGAGACAAAAAAAATTCTCATCAAAAACATGTATTTCGCTTAATTGCGAAGTTCATCAAGATTGAGCATGATGAAGAAAGTAAGAGATTTTTAGTTAGAGTTGTCAAGATTTCATAATATCTTGAAAATTATTATTTGGGTTCTTGAGATCTACAAAAATGAATTAGGAGACAAGAAGGAAAAAAAAAACCCGTTAAATTTTAGGAAAACCAAGTTTACAGTTTGAGAGAAAACCTCACTAGTATAATTCTCTAATATTTTCAGAGCTAAAGAAGGATCTAAGTGAAGGATAAGTATGATACTATATATGAAGAGGTTGAGCAGTTTGGGCTTCTATGAGTAGTTAACATAAAGTAGATGAGAGCATCTAGGAGGAAATTCAAAGCATCAAAGGTAGGTTGTTGGGTTGTGCGAACAAATGGAGCATATATAATAGATAGTTTCAGGCAATTTGAACCTTTTTTCAAGCATCTAGGAATTGTTTTATGAGCTTTAATTCTACGCAAGGGAAAGGCATTACTTTTCAGCATTCAAATATCTTTTTGGAGCTTATTTAGGGGATATAAAATAGGCATATTAATTTTGGATGACCAAAAAATATTAACTCAACAAGATGAAGAAATGACTTATCTTTTTCCCTCAACACATGTTCCTATCTTCTAGGAAGCTATTACATAACTATAAGGCTCATATTTTAGAACTTTATAAATTAATTGTAACCAAATAATCAAATCAGGAAGAGTTTTATAGAATAATAGAGTTTGGATTTTAGCAGCAGTAGTGTAGTTGATTGTAATTTACATTCCCATAAATTCCCTATGAATGATTCCTATGATAGATTTGATTCCAATATTTTCATTTACAAGCTCTTAGATTAGATTTGGTTCTAGCAATTTCTTTCACACATTGTCTTTCAATATTGTTTGTGGAAAAAGAATGTCATGCAAATGATTTCTTCTCCCTGTTGCATATCACCATGGACATTGTCATATATTGACATTTATAATTAAATGATGAGGATTGTAGTGACCTTCATTAGTTTTGGTGTCATTCTTAGGGAAAGGTATCATTAGGGAGTTGTTGATTTGGAGATAGTAGGTCAAAAGAAAAATTAGTTTGGAAAGATAAGTTTTTTCCTTTTATTTTAAATTTAAATGCAGCCATATTATTAGAGGTAAACACTTTTGATTGGAGCTATGAACTGGGTACAAGAAACCACAAGAAACTACCAAACCCACGATCACACTAACCCAGTGAAGGCACAAGGCCCGTGAGCACTTTCTACCAATGAGGGTTTGAATCCTGGTGACTATCACTACAACCAAGCAACTTGACCACTGAACTATTCCCTTATTAGAGAGGAAATATTTTTAGGTTTATTATTTTAAAAATTCCCTATTTTTTAGGTTTATTATTTTAGAAACCCTCCCTAAAATGACAGATCCAGAGGAAGAGGTTCTTGCATGCAAAGGTGACAAATTTTGTGCAATCTCTTCAACTAGAGGACCATGACATCAAGGCCCATCAACCAAAAGATTATTTCTTGGACACCTTCAAAGTCCAAGGAGGGATGCTTGATCAGGTATTTTAAGGACAAGGAGTTGCATCCAATCATGCATGCAACAAAATGTGAGGAAGGATTGCAAGATCTTTTCAATAAGCCCATGCATCTACTAGAATTAGTAATTATGGAGAAGGTTGTCATTTCAAAGGAAGGAGGAGCATGAAAGTTGAAATATTTAGCCATATTCTTCTCATGGTTTTCCTCTTCTTTCAAAAATTTGAATGCATGGATCCATCCATTGAAAAAAGGATATTATTTTCCACAACTAGTTAATGGATTTTTGTAACCTATCTCTATATCAATAAGTAGAGTAGTATAGAGTAGGTTTCTTTTCTACAAATAAGTGTTTTACACGTGCTATGTCTTCTTCTGTAAAGCTCAAAAACATTCATCTCTCTATAAAATTTGTTACTCCCAAGAGTTTTTGTAGATTTTGGCATTTAAATAAATTATAGATCTCTCAAAATAAACCATGAAGAAAAGGTAGAAAGCTCTAGATAGCTCCAAATTAACTCAAAAAATCTTCAAAATGATCTCAAGTGCACCACTCAAAAAATATCTAAAGCAATTGCAATAAAAGTAAAAAAAATATAGTTCTCGAAGCTCACTATAAGTTGTAGGAGGACCTACAACATTTTAGGTGTTGGGGAGATGATGAGATAAAAAAATGTATCAACTATTAGATAAATAAAATCATCTATTTTTCTTAATTATGAAGTTCATCAAGATTGAGCATGATGAAGAAAGTAAGATATTTTCAGTTGGAATAATCAAAATTTCATTATATCTTGAAAATTGTGATCTAAGTTCTTCACAATATTCAAACAAAAATTAGGAGACAAGAAGGCAAAAAATCCCATTAAATTTCACAAAAACCTAGTTCGTGGTTTGAGAGAAAACTTCACTAGGGCTCCCAATGTTGGAGAACTTTTCTTTCATGCTACAATTTTTTTTGAGCTTTAAAGAAGCATCTAAGTGAAGGTAAGTATGATAACATTTATGAAGAATTTGAGTAGTTGGGATTCTATGAGTAGTTAATGGAAATCAATTGAGAGTATCTAGGAGGAAATCCAAATCATCTAAGGTAGGTTGTTGGGTTGTACAAATAAATGGAACATATCTAGGAGATAGTTTTGGACAATTTGAACCTTTTGCAAGCATCTAGGAAGCTCTATTTCATGAGATTTAATTATGTACACAAGGGAACTTTAGGGATAAATTTTTCAATGTTCATTCTAATGTCTTTTTGGATCTTTTTTAGAGGCTACAAAATATGCTTTTTTTTTTTGGATGACCAAAGAAGATTGACTCAACGAGATGAAGAAAAGACATATTTTTCCCTTAATACATGTTCATATCTTCTAGCAAGCTATTGCATAGCTATAAGGCTAATTTTTCAGAATTATCTAAATTCATTTTAATTAAAAAATAAAATGGGGAAGAGTTTTATAAAATAATAGAGTTCTATTTTTAGCAGTACTAGTGTAGTTGTTTGTAGTTTTCACTTCATAGTTTATTTTCTAGCAATCTTTCCATCCCTAGTTATTTACATTCCTAGAATTCCCTATGAATGCTTCTTAAGATAGACTTGATTCCAACATTTTCATTTACAATATCTTAGATTAGATTTGATTCCAACAATTTCTTTTATGCATTTCCTTTAAATTATGTTTTTAGAAAATGAATGTCATGCAATGATTTATTCTCCCTCTTGCATATTGCCATGGATACTGCCCTAGATTGAAATTTATAATTAAATGATGAAGATCGTAGTGACCTTCATCACATGGTATGAATAACTAAGGTCGACTGGTGTCCAATGCATAGAAATGATATAAAAACAATAAGGTTATCTGAACATACTAAAGAGAAGGACTTTGGTAGGGCCTAATGCTAGAATAGGTTCCACAAGTACAAAGGATGCCTTAGTGTAACACAATACCACAAGGATCTTGTTGGTAATACTAGAGACAACCAGTAAGACAAGATCACAAAGAAAAACAAGATATGCCCTCATGTTTACGAATAAAAGTACACCATCATCTGGTAGATCATGGCAACCCTGAATAGGTATAATAGGAAGATCAAGAGATAAACAAAATACAAAAGCATAAAAAGAGAAATGTAAATTTTAACCAACCTTTGTGATAGGACCAGTGGGTAGATGGGATTGATGTAGTTTGATATGAGAGAGGATTCATCCTGCTAAAACTAAGGATAGATAGGGATAAATTATTTGATCGACATCACTCAAGATATTAAAAATACATTGAACCTTGTGACACTAGTGGATTTCATTGTTAGGAACCAATTGGATAGAGACATACTTGATGAAATGAAACAAAACCAAGACACACCCTATGGAAAAACCTAGAGTCTTAGGGGCTGATCAAGGATTAGGATTTCCTACATGAAAGCACAAAGACACCATACTTTGATAAAGTATTAATAATTGATGATGGATAAAAATAGAAATAGGATGATGAAGACTCAAATAGATAGACCAAAGCCTCAAGGGCTCATTAAAGAGGCAACATAGTTTGATAAAAGGATGAAAGATGACATGATACCTAATGATATAGGACATAATTAAGGATCCTAGATGGGGACACAAGGCGAATGACATGACACCATATACAAGCGATGAAAAGCTCATGATTTAGGATAGCAGATATAAACCATCTAATGCTCAATAAAAATACACAAAGCATCAGATGATAGGATTTCAATGGATGGTGGATACAATATGATTCAAGAATAGGATGTGTGGATAGGATGGAGGTGATGCAAGCATCTAGAAAAGTGGAATATAGAGTAGATAATGATTAAGTCCTCTACGAATGGTGCTTGTTGCCAAGTTTTCACCAAACATACTTATCCAATGCACCACCAAGGGTGGTTTTCACCATAGGGTGATTTATTTATATTTACTATTTTTAGATTTTGTGACATATTTTTATTTTTTTATATTCTTTGGATTTTTTTACTTTTTTTTAGTATTTTCTAGTTGGGGTAACCCATACAAACTTAGGTGTAAAACCATTTAAGATGTAGGATTATGATGGGTTCTTCCAAGGGTTCTACCTCAAGTGTTGCAAGTTGATATGCCCCAGAACTATACTTTATGTTGATGACATATGGAATGAACCAATTAGCTTCAAATTTTCCTTTCTTCTCTCAATATTGTTGGGTGCATTGATTTTCCTTGAGGAGTAGATCACCAACCTAAAAATAATGAGGAAATGCCTTCGTATTATAGCTTCTCCTAGATACATGTTGGTAATCTTGAAGATAATTGTAAGCCTTAAGATGATTCTCATCTAGGAGCTCCAATTTACTCAATCATGCTACACGAGATTCTTCATCACTGATCAAGTTCTTCAAAGAGATGCAAAGTGATGGGATCTCAATTTCTATTGGTATGATGGCATCAGTACCATAGACAAGGGAGTATGGAGTTGCACCAGTAGGGTGTAGATGGATATTGACTATGCCCAAATGGTGGAATTAAGATGAAGGTGCCAATAGTGACCAATATTATTGACAACCTTCTTGAGGATTTTGATTAAATTTTTTTTGGCTTCCTCAGCCTATCCATTACCTTGGGGGTAATATGGTGTGGACCAACAATATTAAATGTGGTATGTTTCACATATGTGTCGCATATACTAGTTTTTGAAAGTCTTTTTGTGGTTGGTAATGATGGTGGAAAGGATACCATATTTGTAGAGATTATGGTAAAGGATAAATTTGAATATGTGGATGCAAGTGATTTGGGAGAGTGGAATTGCTTCCACCCACTTAGTGAAATACTCGATGGTAGTGATTATGAAAGTATAGCCATTGGAGGATGGAGGATATATCGTTTCAATTAAGTTGAGACCCCACTATGAAAAAGGCTATGATACAATGATAGGTTGTAGGTCTTGTGTGGGAGCATGGATCAAATCTGCATGTTACTAGCATGGTAACATTTTTTGACAAACTCACAAGAATTGTGCTCCATAGTTAGCCAATAATAGCCCATTTTGATAAGATTCTTTTCCAAGGAAACTCCATTAGTATGGACCTTGCAAACACCACTATGTACCTTTTTTAAGGTAACATGAGAATATGATTCATTCAGACATCAAAGAAGAATACCATCATATCCCCTATGATAAAGTGTATCACCCAAGATGGTGTAATGAGAAGTGCATTGGATAAAGGAATTACATTAGTTGCGATTTCAATCAGGTGGAAGAATGTTTTCATGGAGGTAGGTTTATATATCATGTTACCATGGAGATTAGGGACCTACATTTTCAATTTTTAAAATTGGTGTTGAACACCTCTTGTAATCCAAAATCATATCTTAAGATACTCGATTATCATAGATCTATTGCCTCTATTCCACTCTTGGGGTGAGATATCTTGGGCATCTTTTAATGTTAGTAGATCTCTTACCTTGATTCCACTCTTGGGCTAAGATCTCAAGGGAATCCTTGAATGTTAGTTGGAGAAAAGTGATGTTCTATATCTAAAACCATAAAGCATCCATTTTTCAACTAATCATTTTAAAAGGTGAACCTACATTTAAAATACCTTATTTTCTAATTTGGAGTCCATCATTATCCTATATTTAGCTTGCATTAAGTTTGCACTAGGGTTTGAATTTGTTAATTTATATTCTAGGGTTTCAAATTTTTGCATTAGTGAAAGCTCATATAGTTGTCATTTTTTCATCTAATTTCCTTAAAAATCATTGAAAATCTGCATAATTTGTATCTCAGATCTAGATCATACAACATAGAAAACACAAAAATCAACTAAAAAATTCTTTTTTTTTTTGAAAAAAAACATATTAGGACTCATTTTCCACCTTGGGAAAATCAGTCTCTTTACATATTTTGCACTATATTTTACAAAGTTAATTTTCTTTTTTTTAAGCTTTTGTTTGTTGATATTGCTTTTTTTTTTCAATTTTCCTAGTTTCTATTACATTTCAATCATTATAATTAACATAATTTAGATTCATTCCAATTGTGGATATAATTAGATTCTTGCACTTTTCATTTTTAGTATTAGTTCATAGTTTACTTAGATCAAATTACATTCAACATTCATTAGAAAATGAAAACATCAAAAGAAACGAAAAAAAATGGTTAACCTTAAAGAAATCATATCATTCAATCCCTTTACTAGTGATGACTATGGCATGTTAGATGAATCCCTTAATGAATTAATCTCTACTAGATCATCCACTAAAGGTTTGATACAAGAGGATGCAAACATTGGAAATCATGACAATCATAATTGTTCTCCCAAAACCTCTCCTATTAGTGATGAAGGTATCTTTGTGATAGGAGATACAATCATTGAGAATCATTGAAGTATTTTTTTTCTTCCCCCTTGAAAATATATTATGAAACATGAAGCTAATATCATAGCCACTACTTTACCTACTCTCCATTCATCTCCCAACACCTCCCCTATTTGTGAAAATGCTTTACTGAATAAGGATACAATTGTGAATGATCATGAAAAACACATTTGTGTGGAGGCTATGTTGATATTAAGAAATCCAATTATTGATAGTTATATCATTATTTCTCCCCTTCCTAATTTTCTTAACATTTAGAAATATCGATTTGAACGAGATGATCCAATCATTGGTAAACATGAAACTCATAGTTATCCTTCTCTTGATGCCTCTCCTATATGCAATGAAGCTACTTTTAAAAATATAACTATGAAATGTGATGAACCTATTGTTTTTCACCTTCATAAAACATCTCCTACTAGGGTAGAAACTATGGCACAAGAGAATACAACCTTAGAGAAAAAGAATGAAATCATTGACAATCACAACAATCAAATTCCCCCCTCTCCTAACATCTCTCCTATTGGTGAAGAAGATACTATGGTGTCACAAGATCCCATCGATGAGAATCATGAGGAAAACATTATTGAACAAGGAAAAACCATCATTGACAAGAAAGAAAATCCAACCATGGATCATTCCCTTGCGATGAAGTCATTTTTGAAGAACCAACCTTTGAATTCCAAGAACATTTAGTTTTTAGTTCTCCTAAAAAATCTCCTACTAGGGAAGGTACCCTGGTGCGAGCGAATGACAACCTATACAAAATTACTTCAAACAATAGTAATATGGCTTCCTTAAATGAACATGATGAAGTGAAACTAGATTCCTCTTCACTAAGAGATCATGATCCTATGGATAAGTATTTTGACATTATGCACATTAGATATACTTTTATCAACCACACATGTTGAACACATACAAGAGAAAAAAAATAAAAGAGCAAATTGAAGAAGCAAAAAATTTAAAGGAAAAGAGAATCTAGTAATGGAAATACAAATTTCAAAAACATTCACTTCAACAACTTTAGAAGAAATGACAACATACAAGACAAACTTTAATGAAGTTGAACAACCACTGAATCCAAAAGAAGTGAAAAATATTTATGGAAGAGGCTTCGAACTTATGAAGAAACTTGGGAAAATATGTGATTCTATTGAAAAAGGTATCCATTTCCCTAAAATTCCTAAAACATAGGGAATGAATAATGACCTTGGTTATTCTCCTAAAAAAAAATCCTTCATTCAATGTGAACACTATCACAAAATATTCTTCGAAGACAAATTTAACTTTGATGCATTTGAAACTAATAGATATCACATTAAATATGTATCAAGTTGAAACCTTGTTTACTTTTCATAATAGATAGCATTAGTTTCTGCTCCTTGCCATGCAATAGTTGTAGGATCATAGAACTCACTATTGCATGTTTTACATTCATTTCAAGATAGTCCATTTTTCCAAGGAGCAACATATCATCATCCATTCCAGACTCACCCTTATCCTGCACCAAGTGCAGGAAAGAGGGTTAGGAAGTGTTATCCCCATATGCCACTTGTTGTTGTCTCTTTTGGCTAGTTGACCGCCTTTCCCATATATATAAGAGAAAGCTTGGGATGTGCATGACATGCCTTAAGTTAGCTGACATTGACATACTTATTCATGATATAGTTCAATTTGGAAACATATGACTTGGAATAGGAATTTTCAAGTTGGTTCTCATGTCTTCTTTTATGTGAGCATTTATTATTCGATACTTTAAAGCAATTTTTCACAGTGATGGTTTTGCAACCGCTTTAAAGTGGGTGCATACATAGATGACATCTTTTAGAAAATTTCATGTCATGATTTTACTTTTTTCTTGTGAATGTGTCCTCTTCTTGGTGATGTCATTGGGTTTGATGTCGTCCAAGAGTGTATGATCTACTGACATGGCATGATGCAAACAAGGCATATCATGAGCGATGATCTGACACTTTTGACTTGTCCTCTCTTGGAGACATTAGGAACAATGCTCCCTAAGAGGAAGACCATTACACAAAAAAATTAAAATCCCCTTTAATAAATTTTTTAAATGACATTCAAAAGCATTTACAAAAGAATTTTCATTGTGGTGCCATATCAATGTTATCAAGAGGATTTAACTTTGGTATGGTTAGTATGATGGGAAGCTTACACACTAGCATTAATTTCTCATCATATGATGGGAAACTGATACACTACCATGACTTTCTCACTAAAGCACTTATTTGGGACAACTAACCCCACAAATGACCTGATGTTTTTTGGCCCCAAAGTGAACACATCTTTGATCCACCTCATTTTTATTACTCCTTTTTCTTTTGATTAGTTATTGACATTTTATGTTTTCATATCTTATTTTGCTACATATCATACACCTTATGTGTGTCATTTTGTGATTATGTGAGTTTGACTTAGGATTTTCGATCCTGGGAGCTTGATCACTTCCTCAATATTTGTTATGCTAGATCTTCCACATTAATATGATTTGACCCCTCTTTAATGTTAACTTTAGTGTGAGTTTGAAGCAAGTTCATCCTCTTACTAAAGTGGGAGCTAAATGTAGTGTAGAAAAATGTTTTCATTTTCACACTTGATATGGGAATAATTCATGATAACCTGTACTTAATTTTTCCTTGATCTAGAGTTGTGAGGTGTTTTACACATCCATATTAGGTGTTGGGCCCTTTTTAAGCTAATTAACTTAACTTTTCCATAATTTAATGTTGTAAAATGTATTTATTTACATCTTCACATTAAATTTAGGACACGTGTAAATCAAGTGAACCTAATATAGTCTTGTAATGTGCTCTACACATTCACATCGGATATAGGGCCCCCCAGGCTAAATAGACTAAATTTTTCCTTAATTTAGTGTTGCAAAGTGTATTTATTTACACTTTCACATTGGGATTTTGGCCCTATTGCATTTATAACATTAATATCATCACTAATACACCCCTATGACCCCATATTGTGCATCCCAAGGCCTATTTTGACCAAAAACCTAACTATGTCAACATATAAACTTATTTTATTCACTCACCAACATTCTAGTAGGAAAAATGGCCCCTGTGGGACCCATTCACCACCTTGGATGAATGAGTCTCATATAGGTGGGACTAATTCACCCAAGATGGAGAATGAGTCCCATTTGAGCCATTTTTGAGGTTTGAGTGAGAAAAACTGGGTTTTAAGTTCAAATTTATTCCATGTTGAACTTGGGGATCAAAATAATGGCCATTTGAGTGGATTTCCTATATAAGAAAGATTTCAAATACTCATTTCATAAAAAGAAACATATGCATTCATTTCACCAAGTCAATAATTCTAGAGTTAATCATTTCAAGTCTTCAAAAGGTCATCAAGATAGCTTTTAAGATCATTTCCAAGGCATTCAAGGATAGATTCTTCATCAATTCTTCTAGCGATTTAAGATCCATCATCATGGAAAGGTTCTAACAGCATTATTTCATGTTCATGCTTCATTATCTTATTTCATCATTTGATTTAATTATCTAAAAGGGATTTTACCAAGGAAAATTCCTATTCCCTAACAATCAACTCTTTTTCTCTCTTTGTGTGATTGCAAATCTAGGTTTCTTTGAAGACTTAAATATCATTGAATATTAGGTTTAAATATTATTGTAGTTATCTCTGGATTTGCAAGTTCAAAATCTTCAC
>VDFB02039965.1:0-12719 GCA_007258455.2 Sequoia sempervirens | reverse complement strand
TTCTCTCTCTAGGATGCCATTTGCCTCTACATTCAACATGCACCATCCTATGGGGGGCTCTTGCACTACTTCGATTTTTAGGAAATGCATTCGATAGCCAACAAATATTTTCTCAAAAATATTTTCAATATACTTTTTAAAAATTGTAGTCCTCAGAAAGGACCCCTAGTGAAATATTTTTCCTTCATCATAGGTTCACAAAGAAAGAATTTGAAAAGCCTTTCTTTGAGGAGGAAGCACCTTCTCGTATGGGTGAAGTTTGACCTTCCCCTTGCAAGGGGACCTTCATCCTTTCAAATTACTTGATGAAGTGAACATCTTTCAAAAAAGATTCCTTGATGTTGAATTGATTCACAAAAAATGCTCTTACACTTTCAAATTGAGCATCCCTTGAGTGGACCCCTTTTCTTTTGAAGGGTTATAAAGGGACTCCTTTGAAAGGTTCTCCTTCAAGTTTTTGACTGTTTGCATGATTGTTTGCTTGTCTGCCTATGTGGCTACTTTTCTTTTTCTAACATTTTTTATTTGTTGATTAACATGTTTCTTTGTAGGCGCACTTATTAAGTTCCTTTCCAATCCGACTTTGTGGAGTCCCCTACATCGGGCTTCCTTCAGGAAAGAGTACCTGGGGGCACCTTCTTTGTAGGTTCAAGGACCTGTGAAGTGCTTGCATCCTATGGGATTTGTCCATCGTTGGTCTATGGGCCTTTAGTGTACTTTGATCAACTCTGTTGCTCTAAGGATCTATGGAGTCCTTTGTTCAATCCTCCTTAGGAGAGTACCTGCAGAGCCTTTTTCCTTCCCTACACTTTTGAGATTCACTATATTGCAGTTTGCTTCATTAATAGTTTAGGTATACATTTCTAAACCCTTAAATCTACTTTACCAAACATTCGCTGACACTCATGCTCACTAAAGTGGGGGAAAAATGTAAAGGAGTGAATTTGCACCCCTCTTGTGAAATATCCTTTTACATCCCTCCACCTTAGAAAATCAAACCCAACCAAGAAATTCCACATCACCTACTGGGTATCTGCAAGATCATCATGGAAAAAATAGGCCCTTAAGTGGCAAAAATTTAGAAAAATTAGAGTTAGAATCTTGGCGTAAATATTTGAATAAAGTTATCTATATTATTTCAAAAATATGTAAGAATAGAATCTTGTAGAATTGAATTTAAGTTTCTAAACTACTAGGTTTTAAATCCTATTTGGTGAAAATTTGAAATTTCAATGCGATGAAACTTAAATCTCGGGGAAAAAATAAGAAGCAGGTGTCTGTCTGACCACCCTAACCACAATAAAATGATAATTAGTTTATATAATATTTTAGATATAAGTAGAGGAATCATGTCTTAATGTGATGCATATTTTTTTGTAATTTTTTCCAAGTGAATAATTAATTATAGTGCAATTACAACTTTTAAAAATACAAAACTCATATGTTTGACCACATAACTTGGTCAAACTTCCATGAGATGATTTTTTAATCCTATATTATGTGAAGCATAGAATGTGATGCATGTTTTGGATTTAAAAATGTGATACTTTTGAAAGCTATAGATCTTTTCAATCCAGCCCCTGCTCGATCAAGACTTTAGTCATAATTCAAATAGAAATGAATAATAATTATTTATTAGAGATTCAAAGTAAAGCATAATTTATATTGGTGGAAAACTAAAGAATCTCTTTTAATAGCACTCGTTTCATAAATTTTGGGTAAAAGTTTTCAACCACATGTACCTACACATACCCATCATGTGCCACTTTTGGCCCATCGCTGATCCTACACATTCCACTTGTAGTGCATCTATTGGTGGTTGTCTTTGTCGATTGGGAGGAATTTCTATTGGGGATGCACACATAGTCATTATAGTAAACATCTGTGTGGCACACTATCATCCTTGATAGATTCCTACCTCTTGAATCAACAGAGATGTTATTTTCTCCATTGGTGATGAAGTGTAATGCCTTTGCACCTTCTTGCCGACCCAAGAATGGCTCTTTCCCTCCTAAACTCTCTTCAAATGTATAACTTTGATCTCCATTCCATCCCCTGGAAAATTATACACTATCACACATACTGGCTTGATTTTAACTTCATGATTCTTGAGCTCCTAGATATCTTCTCTACGTCCTATTGCACTTTTTCCACCATTGGTATTGTGACTTGGTGTCCTGAGGTACTGCTTCTTCATTGTTGTAGCAACATCAACCTTACCAAGCTTGCATCCTTCCCTACATGCTTGAGGGAACCTCAATTGAGAAGGTGATATTGTTTCTTAATTCACGTAGCATAGTGTTATCACTATTTTTCAATTTCCCTTTCCATTATTTTCTTTATCAATTTTTTTATTGATCTATCTAGTTTTTTGTGGAGGTCGAAACACCAAAGTGGGGGTTTGACTGTGGCAAACCCCTATACAACCTTGATAGTTTTCTTCTCTGATACAGAGCAGGGAGGAGATCTTCAAACAATCACAATTCAATCCATTCTAAACAATATTTTCACCTTTAAGACCCTAACTTGGTGACTTCTCACAATTTCCTCGATTTTCCTTGTAACATTCCAAACAATGTAAATTGAGCATATATTTCAAAATACCTTTCAAACCCACAAAATGATTGACATTCTAGATACCCTTTGTGGCCCTCTTAAATATGCCCAATCTATGCAAACACTTGTTTTGGAACTCCACCTTCTTATTTTGACTGTTATGTTGAAAAGTGGCTCAATTAGCCCTATTTTACAAAGAAACTACACACTAAACAACCCCCTCAACCATAAATATCTATTCCTTGACCTCAACCATGTTACAAATAGCCAGAAACAACTTTTTCCCACTCAAACACTTTCTAGTTCTCCAAATCCCAAAACCCTTGTTTAGGCCTATTTAGGCTAGTTTACAAGAGGGCTTTTTGAAACTCTATACTCCAGGCCTAAAAACTCTTCACAGACACCTAAAGCACACCATTCTAGGTCTTCACATGGTTCCTAAAACAATTCCCACACTTTATCAATTCATTTTAATCAAACTCCAACTCTTAGCCATCATACTTTGCTTGAAATATGAATGAAAATCAACTAGGGCATCACCATATCAACCCAAAACCTCCTTCCCTACACCTAAAAACCTAAAAACATTAAACTATACCCTAAATAACATCATTCCACTGAATTTAAGAGCATTGCATTGATGGAATGGTCTCTTATGCCATTTTCACACTTTCAAACCCTCAAAATAGGGTTTTATAAACTGTTTCAAGTAAAATGCCTCCAAAATCCTCCTACCTTAATGAAATCAATTCAAACAAAAGAAAAAACACTCTTAGTACATTATACCATAAGATTCAATGCATTTTAGAACATAAACTCTCATTACGGAACCGTACTGTAGCCTGTAGCAACAAAATTATACAAGCAAATGCAGAAAATGAAGTTTCCTTATCGCTTCAACACCAAAAATCTTCAACAGAACCTCGACATCAAGTTTCTAGCTCACATATTTAAAATTGTACCATCAAAAGCCATCGGATCCAACCACCTTTTGAACTAATTAACCATTGGACTTCCAAAACAACAAAATTTGCAAAAGTTGCTAATGTAACATTTTACAACATTTGCACAAAACATGACCACTTAACTACAACCAACCCTAAATGAATCTAATTGCATTGCAAATGGTCTAGTATTTCCCTATTACATCAAGTATGACTCAAAACACCCCTAATGTAACTATTGGACTAAAATTTCATAATTTGATAAGGTGCCCCTACACCATACACCCGGACAGAAAAAGGACTCAAATCCCTTGAGGACTATATTGTAGTAAATCATGCTTCATCAAATCATCTCTTTGATCTCCAAATTTCATTCCATTTGTTAATCCTTTCCATTGGATCAAATACTAAAAAGTAGCATTGGTCTTTGCATTGGAGAATTCTTTGGCATCTAGAACTTGCTCCAACTTGAACAACCTGCTCGATGGATGTTGTCTGACCAAAAATCTTCACTTGGAATTGATGTTAAACCTACTTGAGCATTTGCAAACATACCTCTACCATCTTTACAATGAGTTCTATCTTCTTCCTTAGCTTTGCTGCATGCTTGAGCTTACCCACATACCTTTGAAAGCTTCTCCTTCAATTTTTTAACTTCTTGCATGATTGTTTTCTTGTCTTCATGTCTGGCTATTTATTGTTTTCTAACATGTTTTATTTTTGGATTAACACATTTCTTTATGAAGTTGCTTTCCAATCTGACTCTACGAAGTCCCCTACATCAGGCTTCCTTTAGGAGAGAGTATCTGGGGGTGCCTTCTTTGTAGGTTTGAGGACTTGTAAATTGATTGCATCCTATGGGATTTGTTCATCATTGGTCTATAGGCCTTCAGTGCACTTTGATCAACTTTGTAGCTCTAAGGATCTATGGAGTTTTTTGTTCAATCCTCCTCAAGAGAGTACCTGTGAAGCCTTCTGCCTACCCTGCACTTTTGAGATTCACCAAATTGCAGTTTGCTTCCTCGACGGTTCAGGCATACATTTCTAAACCCTTCAATCTACTTTACCTAACATTCACTGGCACTCATGCTCACTAAAGTGGTGGAAAAAAGTATAGGAGTGAATTTGTACCCTTCTTGTGAAATCTCTTTTTACAACCCTCCACCTTAGAAAATCAAACCCAAATAAGAAATTCCACATCACCTACTTATAGTGCATTCACTTGGTGGTTGTCCTTTGTGTCGATGGGGGAATTTCTATCGGGGATGCACGTACGATGTGCAGACATTTGCATGGAACGCTATTTTCCCTGACAAATTCCTGGCTCTTGAATCCGCTGGGATGTTACGTTCTCCATTGGCGATGAATTTTAATTCCTTTGCACCTTCTTGCCAACCCAAGAATGGCTCTTTCCCTCCTAAACTCTCTTCAAATGCATAACTTTGGTCTCCATTACATCCTCTAGACAATTCTAAACTATCACACATGCTAGCTTGATTTTAGCTTCATGATTCTTGAGCTCCTAGACATCTTCTCTACTTCCTATTGAACTTTTTCCACCATTGGAATTGTGGCTTGGTGTCCCGAGGTACTGCTTCTTCATTCTTACAACAACGTCAACCTTACCAAGCTTGCATCCTCCTCTACATGCTTGAGAGCACCTTGATTGAGAAGGTGATATTGTTTCTTAATTCACATATCATAGTGTTATCACTATTGTTTGATTTCCCTTTCCATTAGTTTCTTTATCAAATTTTCTATTGATCTATCTGGTTATTTGTGGATGTGGAAACACCAAAGTGGGGGTTTGATTGCGGAAAACCCCTATATAGCCCTGATATTTTTCTTCTCTGATGTAGAACAGGGAGGAGATCTTCAAACAATCACAATTCAATCTATTCTAAACAATCTTTTCACCTTTAAGACCCTAACCTCAAGCACACCATTCTATGTCTTCACATGCTTCCTAAAATAAATCTGACACTTTATCAATTCATTTTAATCAAACTCCAACTCTTAGCCATCATACTTTGCTTGAAATATGAATGAAAATAAACTAGGGCATCACCATATCAACCCAAAACCTCCTTCCCTACACATACAAACCTAAAAAAATGAAATTAGACTCTATCTAACACAATTACCTCAAGTTTCATAATGTTTCATCAGTGGAATGGTTTGTTGTGCCATTTTCACACTTTCAAACCCTCAAAACAAGGTTTTACAAACTGTTTCTAGTAAAATGCCTCAAAAATCCTCCTACCTTGATGAAATCAATTGAAACAAAAGAAAAAAAACTCTTAGTAAATTCCACCATAAGTTTCAATTCATTTTAGAACATAAACTCTTAGTATGGAACCATACTGGAGCCTGTAGCAACAAAATTATACAAGAAAATGCAGAAAATAAAGTTTCCTTATTACTTCAACACCAAAAATCTTCAACAAAACCTTGACATCAAGTTTCTAGGGCATATTTAAACTTTTACCATCAAAACCCATCGGTTCCAACCACCTTTTGAACTACTTAAAACTATTGGACTTCCAAAACAACAAAATTTACAAAAGTTGCTAATGCAAGATTTTACAACATTTGCACAAAACATGACCACTTAACTACAACTGACCCTAAATGAATCTAATTACATTGAAAATGGTCTATTATGACCTTATTACATCAATTATGACTCAAAACACCCCTAACCTAACATTGGACCAAATTTTCACATTTGACAAGGTGCCCCTGCACCATTCTCTTGGTTTGTGTAGGTATATGTTTGTGTGGAGCTTGTTGGCAAAATGAATTCTTCGTAATTTAATCTTCATCAGCTTCATCTTTGTCACTTTCTATATCACTTTTCTAGTTGATGGAACCTTCAATATTTTTAAATTCTGAAGGCACATGTTGAAATTTTTTTCCTTTGCACACTCAAAAGTGCACCTGCAAAATCTACCAAAGTGACCTACTTTGGAGGGTCACAATTTGAAGCTTGTTGATTTTATGCCAACCTACATTCATTTTCTCCCTAGTCTAATTTCAAAGCCCATGGTCAGATTTGTATTTTTTCGCCAAAAGCAAATGTATTTTGCTTTGTTTTGCACCTACATTTTTAGAATGTTTCAAGGAGGTCAAGTTTGACCTTTAATATCTTGTGATGAATGATGATTCAAGGAAAGATCTTGCACATGTATTTTCATGCCAACTTACATTCACTTTCTCCCCTGGTCTGATTTCAAAACCCCATGGTTAGATTTGCTATTTTTCTAGGCCAAAAGCAAATGTATTTTGTTTTGTTTTGCCTACATTTTAGAATGTTTCAAGGAGGTCAAGTTTGACCTTTAATATCTTGTGATGAATGATGATTCAAGTGTACCTACAAGAGCTTATGTTTCCAATGAAGCCCCTCAAATTTTTTGATATTTTTCAAAGTGGCTTAATTTTGAGAGCCCTTAGTTGGTTTTTGACAAGTGAAATTGCAGAAAAGTCCAAGTATGCAACTTTGGTATTTGATATATTTCACCTCAGGGATAGTTTTTCCATACTGTTTGTTGCAATAAATTCTTGAGTAAAATGGTAACATGTCTACTCATTTTTAGGCTCCTAGGATAAGTTTTGATGGGTTATTTAATTGCTTTTTGATCACAACATGGCAAAAAATGGTATCCTGAAAAGTTTCAAAATTTGAAATCTAAGGACAACCCATTTCTTGTTTTGGTTTAAAACCTCTATAACTCCATTTTCATCAAAAAAAAGGTCATATGATGTGTTATTTTAATGCATTTAGGGTGTGGTAAACACGTCTCAGGAGCCAATTTACAAAGGAGGTACTTGATTCTTGATGACAGGGAAAATTTTGAGAAAATGGGTTTTCTCTAATTAATTGATTATGGCCACACACAAAAATAATTGGCTCCAGGGGTCACTGTTTGTCCGTAGTGAATTTTCTTCGTTTGGCCTACAAGCGTAATTATAATTTGCATTTTTTCTAAAGTTTTAAATGCTTATGTTTAAAATATTTTTGAATATTTTAAACATTATACCAATATGAAAAATGCATTGAGGGAAAATTTGAAATGTATTTCAAATGTTCTCGAGGACAAGCAAGTTTAATTCTTGCTTATGATTGGCCAAAAAGCGGCACGACTTCACATGGCTTCACGCAGAAACACAACTTCACGCAGAAATAATCGCCTATCGCTGGTTTCAATTCTCTCTTCCATTTCAAATCAGCAATCAGCGATGATGGTTGCTTCTCATCGCCCATCGCAGATTGAAGTGCCTTCTCCTTCATCAATTGTTGAAAGTAAATAAGTGATGAATAATGGAGTTGTTCCAGTGTCCATCGCACACTGCTAATTGGTAACTTCTCTTGCTAGAATAATTTACGATGGCCTTCTTCATCCGATGGTTTTAAATTGGGAATTAAATGCAAGTTTAATTATTGTTGCTCATTGGCTAAAGAACTTCAAGCATTTTCACGATAGTTGCATTGCTCGTCTCCATTTTGAATGGAAAATCAAGAATCAAATCAGCGATGGTTGTTTTCTAGCGATGAAGATTTTAGGGAAAATAAAATATTTTTTAAATGTTTGTTGAAGTGCAACTTTTAAATTCTTTAATCTTATTGGTTGAAAACTTCATACGTAGTAGCACAGAGCTTCATCGCTCATCTCTGTTTTGAGTTGGAAAATTAAATGCAAATGAGCGATGGAGTTGTTAAAGGAAGATTTTTGTCTACAAATCTCTTTTTTGGTATGGATTGAGGTGTTTTCCTCTCCATTGAGGCATTTTGGGGGTTTTTTGGCTAGATTCAAATTGAGTTGCTCCTGTAGAATGTAATCACGTTTTTGAGCTTCGAGACATCTTTTGGGGGTCCATTTGAGCTCAAAATTGTTGTTATGTGCTTTAAATTCATCCCCTGACCATTCCCAATGCTTGGGCAAGGATTTTAAAAATGTTTGAGGTGAATTTTGGTTGCCCGTAGCTACAAAAATGCCCCTTCATCCAGAAAAAAGACCTGCACATTTTCTCTAGCTATGGCTACCAAGATTTATGGTGCAACAGTTGAATGTAATGTAGCCAGGTTGTTGAGTTCCCTGATGCCCTATCACTAATTGCAATTTTATTGCTTCATTTCCAAATCCTTTCAGTGATGGGTGAGATTTCCTTTCTCCATCATTCATCTATTGCCGCTTCCTAAGTGTATTAGCAATTGGTGATCAGTTGTTTTCTTGTCAGGCATTGCTAATTTATTTTAGCTTTCCCAAATTTTTGAGTGATGAGAGATGAAAAAGATTGGGGAGAAGCTGATGGTGGGCCCAACTGATTTTTTTTAAAAAGTTTTCTAAACATTTTAAAATGCCACGAGATGAAGTAATTAAATGTTTTCACTTAAAATGGAAAATATTTAATCTTGAGTGAAATATAAAGCATGGGGAAAATATTTTGATAAAATATTTCCATGATAGGGTAAAATAAAAAAGCATCGTAAATAAGTTTTTAATGTTCGATAAAACAAAGGTGAAACTTTTATGCTAAGCATTAAAAGTTTATTGATGTGTAAAAATAAAAGGTTAAAAGTGGGATTTAAATAAAATTTATTTGTTCGACAATGTAATAATTGCCACCTTCATATTTTTTAGAGGTGAATATTTTAAACATAAAATGAAAGTAAAAAGGGCATGGGTAAATAGTTTTATATAGTGAATAATATTTTCACTGTGTAATGTCTTTGTTGGGAGAAGTTTTTACAAAGAAGACCATTTTCACGTAGCAGGTGAAAAATCAAAGGAGAGATAAAATATTTTGCAAAGTAAAGGCATTTTCAATGTAGTTAAAAGACTGAATGGAGAGAATGATAATTTTTTTTAGGCTGAAGAATATTTATCTGTTGCAAGGTAGTGGAGTGAGGAGCAAGAAAACATAGAGCAGATTGGAACTTCTTCAACAAGTAAAGGTAGTTGAAGATTAGCGAACCTAAATGTGCCTTGAGTGTCTTCTTTAGACATGCACATTTTAGGGTTTTTGTGTTTTCTTCTTAAATGTTGCCTTTCTGCCTCATTTTTGAGAGAGGTTGTTCTCTAATTTAACACAAAGAACACTGTCATGTGAATACAAAGTATTTTAGAGTTAATTTTTAGGGTCTGAGTCTATCGATATTTATGTAATTTTGAGTACAATACTAGAAAAATAATGTTGAATATTTCAAGTTTGAGACTATTTCCTCTCCTATGTACTAGTTTTATAGATTATGAATGATACAATCAAGGTTGTCTTATTTGTCTCTATCAATTTCAGATAGATGTGTGGCTCTATTCTGCTTATTAATTCAAAAACAATTAATGCAGGTACTTTGAATATGGTTGTAATTTTGTAAGTAAACTCTATACTCAGGGATGCTAGGTAAGAAGTAAACGCTAAGACAATGCTGAAATGTTGTAATGCACATTTTAGAGCCTACATGTTATCGTGGTGAAAATTGTTATCAAATTATGTATATGTTTGAGTTAATCTATCCTGGCGATTTTCGAGGACACTCAATCTAAGGTGTTATTCATGTTATATGCGTTAGTTAATACAATAATCGCCATCTTTAAATTAAACATCAATCTAGTTCATTTGTGTGAGGACTTTAAATGACAGACCCTCTTAGGCTTGGGGAATCTAGGGCATTACTATAGAGGCCAAATGCAAGCATTTATATTATTAAAGTTCTTAAGCATCTAAAAGTGAGAAAATTATTTGTTTATAGTGTACTTGGTACTTCAACACATAAGTATCTATAAGTATATCGCTGGGATCAATTTCTAATAGGTTTAACAAAGCCCCAAGTGGAGAAAGTATATTTTATTCACTCTCTCATTTGTTGTATTATATCAACCCGCTGAGTCCCACATGAGACAATGCATACTCTTACTTTACTCATTGCATCTATTGGATTCTAACCAACACTACTTACCTGTATTTGTTCTATTTAATATCATCTCTAGCTAGCATTTTAAACTCTACTACTACAGTTAGCAGGTTTTTGTAACTCTCTATCATACTTTACACTTTCTAGCCATATAGATTCCAATGACCTAAAGAGATACTAGTGAGCTGCACTATCATGCTTGACCTACACTACTATCCTTAGGCAGAGATCTATCTAAGGTACAGTTCAAATTCTAAAAACCTTCTCATTTAGCCTCATCGAACCTCCTAAGTTAGTAGAGTGATAGATGCACTTGAGAGTGATTTTCATTCCCTATCCCTGATCTAAAACACTTATCCAACTTGAGGTAGATTAGCATTGTCCTCCACTCTTGGCTCTTCTTGACTTAGAGCCTTGGTGTGGTTGGTCCCCCTCTTCTACAATTACATTTTTACAATCTCTTTCATCTTGTATCCCTTCACTTGAGATTTCATTCTTGAGGTAATAGAGAGCCATCCGCTCCCTACAAACTCTTCCTTTTCCTAGAGACTTAGGAGTAGAAAATCTTCTCCATTACATGTTGAATAATTTTCTTAAAAGTTTTAATGATTTTGATAATGCTTTCTCTAAAAAAGGATTTGATATGTTGGATGATGCCCTAAATGTTTTCCTAGAGGCATCTCCTTCTATCTGTAAATCTCCTAAACAAACTTCTTCGTCACAACTGTCTTCTTCTTCTTCGCAAGTTGAAGATTCCATGAATGTAGTTGTAGTCTCTATAGCTCTTCAAAGGCCTAAGAAACCCATTATTTACATCACTTCGGCTATCCCATCTCCTAGAAGAATTAATTCTATTTGTGGGGTTCCAGTCACTAATGACTCACCAGACCTTTACACAAGATTCTTGCAATATATAGCTTCTTCCTCTAAAGTTGTAGCTCATACTTATAACACTAGAAGAAATCCAAAATATTATACCCAACCTACTTATTTATCACCTTCTCAACCAAGTCTTCCTTCATCACCTAAGCTTGCACCTAAGGCACCTGGTGATTGTGATCTTATCGAGCAACTTCATGTTACTCTTGCCAAGATCACATTATTGGACTTTCTTTAGTCTTCTTTGGTTTAATAGGGTATGCTTCAGGAATATTTGTAAAACATTCTCTTGCCCACTTCTACTAAGCCAACAAATGTTAATATGTTTATGGCTCATATTCATGCAAATTCGCTAAATATTACATTCTATTCATACAAACTCCTGCTGCAGAAAGTACAAAAGCAATTGGATCATTTAATGATTATAATCAATATATATAACATTGCATTATTATCTAATATCAAGACTCATTCATCTTCTCTTTCCGCTTCTTCTTTTTACATTCATGGATTCAATAACACTATTTGACAATCCCTAGGAACAAATAATATTATCTTTAAGGTTGGGACCCATTACCATACCCACCTTATAACATTCTCTTGGGAAGACCTTGGATTCATGCTTTGGGAGTCGTAACTTCTACTTTGCATTGTTGTATAAAATTTGTTGCAAATAATGAGGTAATTACAATCAAGGTTGACCTTGATACTATACACCTTTGTGAAATGATAGCTATTGGTCAAACTTCGGTTGCTTCCACTCCTAAAAATTGCATTCCTTTGTTATCTTCTAATGTGATGACATCCTCTTTGGTATTGCCTACTTTTAAGGTTTCCCTTGAGATAGATGTCCATAGAGGAGATCATCTCAAAGTTGATAATCCTAAGTCTATTCCTTCTATTTCTTCTAAATCAAACACATGTCATGGTGATGATTGGGGATCCTTGGACTTTATCGAATATTTCATTGGAGAGTACAAAGTTGATCCTATCCATCTTGACATTGGGTAAAAGCATCAAGCTATGTCACACTTTTAGCCAACTTATTAGCACAACTGAATTTAAGTATTTTCAACTAAAAATTAATTTTGGTCAAGCATATGATCTAGTAAGATTCATTCTAGCTAAGTTAGATACTTCCACAACTTTTTCAACTAAAATTGTTGGCTAAAAATATATGGAGCACCACTTTGAGTCTAATTTACCAAAAAAATAAAATTATTTGAAAAACTTGAAGTTTCAATAACTCCTAGACTAATGTAAACAACATTTTTTTTAAAATATAAAAAATACTCTTTTGTAGATCCATAAGTGTAGTTTTAAAAAATATATTTATTTTAATAGTTTAATTATTATTTATATTTTATATTTTATTTTTACTAAAAGTAGGTTTTCAGCACAAAATATTAGGTTGATTACTATGCCAA
>VDFB02039963.1:0-16812 GCA_007258455.2 Sequoia sempervirens | reverse complement strand
TAAAAGAAAATCTCAATATACAAAACTAAGTAGTTTTACTAGATCAAGCCAATTAAAATGTTGTCTTCATATGTTTTAACATTAGATTCCATACTCTTATATCCTTAATTTATAAAGGGATTAGATTATATTACCAATTGCAACAAATAATATCTATTAATTGGCTTTGATAACTTAAAAAAATATCTTTTCTTTTCATCATAAATTGTAGCAATGTCACTTTGGCTAAGTCCATTTACATAAATGATTGCATAACACACAAATGAGAATTTGATGTAAATAATTACCTACTCTCTAATGTAAAGATGATTTTTCTTTCCATGTTTACTAATTCTTTTTGGTTTTGTGGGAGGCATGCTATAATGTTTGGTAATTATAAATATTCCACAAATTTGTTGAGGTGATGTACTTCCTTTTAGTTTACCATTTTTATTTTCATAGTGTTGCTCTTATGATTTTTTATAACCTTGGTGTACTATTGTTCTCATATCAAATATATGTGGTTGTGATCTATGGTTAGGGTTGTATATTATGGAACATGTATGTGCTCTGTATAATTAGGGTGTTCTCCAAATCATTTATAAAAACTCCATATCTTATATTTTGCAAATAAATATTCATTTTATATAAAAGAAAATCTCAATATACAAAACTAGGTAGTTTTACTAGATGAAGCCAATTAAAATGTTGTCTTCATATGTTTTAACATTAGATTCCATAATCTTATATATCCCACTCTTATAAAGGATTAGATTATATTACCACTCTCAACAAATAATATCTATTAATTGGCTTTGATAACTTAAAAAAATATCTTTTCATTTCATCATAAATTGTAGCAATGTCACTTTGGCTAAGTCCATTTACATAAATGATTGCATACACACAAATGAGAATTTTCATGTAAATAATTAATCATTTCTTATGTAAAGATGAATTTTCTTTCCATGTTTACTAATTTTGGTTTCCAGGAGGCATGCTATAATGTTTGTAAATTATAAATATTCTACAAATTTGTGGAGGTGATGTACTTCCTTTAGTTTACCATTTTTATTTTCATATTGTTGCCTTATGATTTATTATAACCTTGGTGTACTATTGTTCATATCAAATATAAGTGGTTGTGATCTACGGTTAGGGTTGTATATTATGAACATTGTGCATGCTCTTGTATAATTAGGTGTTCTCTCCAAATCATCTATACAAAAAAACTCCATATCTTATATTTTGCAAATAAATATTCATTTTATGTAAAAGAAAATCTCAATATACAAAACTAGGTAGTTTTACTAGATGAAGCCAAATTAAATATTGTCTTCATATGTTTTAACATTAGATTCCCTACTCTTATATCCTTAATTTATAAAGGGATTAGATTATATTACCAATTGCAACAAATAATATCTATTAATTGGCTTTGATAACTTTAAAAAATATCTTTTTTTTTCATCATAAATTGTAGCAATGTCACTTTGGCTAAGTCTATTTACATAAATGATTGCATACACACAAATGAGAATTGTCATGTAAATAATTAATCATTTTTTTATGTAAAGATGAATTTTCTTTCCATGTTTACTAGTTTTTTTTTGGGTTTTGTGAGGCATGCTATAATGTTTGCAATTATAAAAAATCTAAAAATTTGTCCAAGTGATGTACTTCCTTTTAGTTTACCATTTTTATTTTCATAGTGTTGCCCTTATGATTTATTATAACCTTTGTGTACTATTGTTCTCATGTCAAATATATGTGGTTTTATATTATGGATCATGGGCGTGCTCTTGTATAATTAGGTGTCCTCACATGTTTTCCTTGGTCTTCACATGGGATAATTTAATGTTTAATGTTTCTTCTTATGCCCAAAGTTAATATTTTATCCCTTTTACTTGAAGTCCTAAAACCTACATGGTGGTCTTTATTCTAGTCATTGTTGCCACAATTAATATCGAGAATGTGCATGAATATTCATAATTTGAAACCCACTAAACTATCCCTTCTATAATATTTATAATTTAAATTTGACTACTACAATCCAGACACAAATTAATTGAAGGTACCTGCATAAATTACTATCCAGACACAAATTAATTGAAGGTACCTGCATAAATTACTGACAATTGTTTCAACTTTTATTAGCCTATAAATAAGCCCCTAGTTTCTCATGCATATCCATTTAAGTTGGCATGCTTACTTTACCACTATTCATTATTTTATGCATCACCCTTTGATTACTACTACACAACATATAATTTGGGAGTGCACATATCGCATATAGCTATTGTGTAGCCTTTCACTTCATGCACAAAAGTGGCCTTCTATTTGACATAGATTGATCCCATTTAACCACATATACAAAACATTTATCTCATTTATTTGGTTTAAAGTTGTTTTATCCATGGGTCCCTCATGTCTAAGTGGTGGCATCATCCTAGTGGGTTCCAATTATTTTTTCTACAAGAACATGATCTTTATATATGTCCGATGTGGATTCATATTCAACTATGCACCAACCAAACATCACTTGTGGTGGTGGTGAGCTTGATGCCTTTGGTATGACCCATTCTACTTATGTCATTTTCCCTCTCTAATGTGTATAGTCTCCACAGTGGTAGTTATGAATATTCAAATAATACTTATCATGTTTCTCTCACCCAAATGGTTCTATCACTAATATTAATTTTTAACTCAAGGCTCTAGGTTCATCTCAACCATTGGCAACTTAGAAGATTCAACCATTTTAATGTGCCTTTCTAAATGCAATTATTTAAATGACTATACCATCATGAGAAATAGTATTTGGGCCTATTGATGAAGATAATGGCCTTGAAGTGGTTGTAAGTGACTGATAGCAACATACATATTTTATCTATTAAATATTGCACCTTTTCATCATTCTATGGAATTGATAGGTCATCATTCTTGGTTTCTAGACACTTTGCAAAGTTGTGCCTTGATATTTTAGGGCTCTATTCTTTTGAAAATGAAATACCATTTCATTATACCTATGTGATAAAAAATCCTATAATTTTGTATCTCTTGGTGTTCTTCATGCTCCCATGACCATGGATATCAATTGCAGATAATTTTATTTGCTAACAAGGTGATATGAAGCTTCATAGATTATTTGATATTTTTAAAATAGTTATATTATTTGTGTGGATTTTTTACCACTAGATTTGAATTTATTAGAAACATCCTCTCCTTTTCCTTGCATTTTCTCATGCAGTATATAAGGGTGGTTATCATTTTATTTTCTCCTATAGCTCAACATTTCTATATCTTTCTCTATTTTCTCTATTTATACTGGGATGAATATTTGATGGGTCTCCCATTATGCTCCTTTCTTATTGAGACAATCTATCTCTATTTATGAGGGAAACTACAAATTTCTATAAGAAGGAATAGATAGAATCAAATAAATAAGATAATTTATTCCATATAGGTTTATCTCTTGATGATTAATGGCATTTACAATTGTTAAAGAGCTTCTTCCTCTACCCAACATACTTAAGTGTAGACTAAAGATGGATTTTATTTCTCTTCTTTTCTCTCATGGTGTAATCTACCCTAACTTTATGTACTGATGATGATATCATTCTACATGAGGTGACTAAATGGAAATAAATATTGACATGGTTGAAACCTAAGTAAATATTGACATGGTTGAAACCTATGCTAAATGGGTACATGTTAAAATTAATTGATATACATGTAGGCTATTACATTAAAGGGGTTTTACTTTGATCCATCTTAATAAGGTTACTTGGTAATTATATTCTTAGACATCAAACATTATAAGTATAAGTATTGTGAGGATTTTGAGCGAATATTATAAACCATAGGAAGGTGTTCTCAAGTAGGACTTTTTCCACTATTAGATGTCTCCATGGTAAGTTATAAAACTTTAGTGGATCCTTTGAACCTAGATAGTATATTTCTTTTGCCATATTTTTTGGCCTACTGTATTTGGAATTAGACAAATATGGCAGTATTTTAATTGATTACAAATAATTTTATGATGGTCTTCCTTCTTTGCATGTGGATTATCATAGTTTTGAGATGGATATTTGAAGTAGGTTTAATTTGTGTGATTGGAATTTGAAGTTTATTTTTTAAAATTATAGGTGAATGATCAATTTTCTTAAGTTGTATTGTTTTTATTAGAGGTAAGTGGCATGTTAGGTTGATATGATTTAAAGTGTTAGTTTGTAGTTATAAATTTATTTTTTAGTTTAATTTTTTGTGGTTAATAATTTATGATTTGAGTAGTTTTTAGTTACTAATGGGATAGTTACTTAAATTGTTAAAATGAAATGACTTTATAAGCTCATACTTCAAATGTAAATTAACCCAATACATAATGTATCTTTTGTGTTCCTTTTTTATATTATTTACATATGTAATTTTTTGTTTATTTAATCCTAAACCCTACAAGTAGTAGACATTAAAGGGATTATTAATTCTAATTTATTAAAATAATAAAAAAATTTAAAATAAAATTCTTTGACTAAATTACCTTATGTTAACTTTTATTTATAAACCATTCTAGTCATTCTATTGTCTAAGTTATATCAACATTCTTATTGCTTTTAAATTATTTTAATGAGAAATAACTATAAAATTAATGATCATCATATTTTATTTTTCAATTGACTCTAGAATTAGCTATGGCTGCCAAGATCTATGGACCAAATGGAAAGCACAAAAAGAGAGATAATAGAATATGACAAGAATAGACTGTATTCAATGTCAATGATATGATTGTTGTGATTTACAAATGAGAGACCCCTTGGTTATATAGCCAAGGTGAGTTGCAAGATGTCATAGGATTATGATAAGTGTCTTAATCATATGACATGAGACAACTAGTCATACTTACCTAGGTTCACATGTAGTAGTTTTCAAAGGATAAGATAACAAATAATAACAACTAACATCTTCTAGAAAGATTCCTTCCTATGACCTAAATAAACTTAACTAAGATGTAAATAAGTCCCCTAGTAATGAATGAACTAGGTACAAGACTTTATTTACAAACATTTTCAATATGTTGAAAATGACAAATAATATGAAGGAAACTAGCTAGAAAAAAATATCTTCATCTAGATGGCCTATTATAGACACCTCAAAATTGACCTTTGTCACATAATTAATTAAATTAAATTTTGTTAAAGTTATTACATTTACACATTTTTCTAAAGGTGGATTAATTTAATTAATCCAACTTTAGCCCCCACTCATTAATTATTCAAAACTTGATTAATTAATTAATAATTAATGTATCCTAATCAACATCAACATTCTTTTCAATTGACAATTCCTCAAAATCCTCAAACTTGCCACCATGTGACAAGTGTCCCTAGCCCTTTTCAATTCACAAGTGCATACACAAGTCACCATCTTCTTTCATCTCATCTTTGACAAAAATATCATATTGGCTGCTCACACATGTGTGGGACCCCTTCATAAAATGTGTAGCCGCACCCTATATTTCCCCTTTCATCCACATGTCATTATGATCTATTTCCTCCTCTTACATTTTCCATTTCTATCTCACTTATCAAACTCATGATCTTCCCAACTTGTGCTCACATGTGTATGAGAACACCTATCTCTCTTCCCCATGCCATATTTCATTATCTCAAGCCACACCTTGTGAAACTTCGCATTAGAATAAAACTCTAACTTCTTATTGAATCCTAGCCCTCCATCTCACAATCCATCTCAACCATCAATTTTAACTACCAAAATAATTTAAATTGGATCATTATCCATCAATCCTCATTAATCAATCTATTTTATGTTTATGTTACTTAATCATCATAAAAATATCCATTTGATGCCAAGATCGTGTTGCATTGGAGAGTATTCCATATCCATAGATATTAAGTAATTCAAGAGGAGAAAATCAAGTGGATAAGGGTGCATCTACTTTAGTTGAATCCAAGAGTTGAGAAGGTAAAATGTAAGGTAAGTTAGTTTATTGCATTAATCTTATTATTTCCCTTTAACATTTTTACCATCTTCATTTTTTTGTATACCTAGTGGGACCCACATCCTTCAATACTAACAAAAAAAAGACTTTTTGTGCAAGTTTTTACATCCCTAGTTACAAAATAACACCTTCAATACTAACAAAAAAATGACTTTTTATGCAATTTTTTACATCGCTAGTTACAAAATAACACCTTCATTTTGTGTCTTAGCACCTTCACATCAAGAGTGACACCTCGATTACTATTTTGGAACCTACATCTCATAACACTTTTGCATTACATATCAATGCTTTCATTTTCTATTTTTCTTTTTGTTTTTTTCTTATGTAAATTCTTTCTATTTTCTATTTGTTCATAGATGGATTTAAGCTATTTTCTATTTTTTCTATCTTTATATAGTTTTCTAATCCATTTTTTTTTGTTTTTTAAATTTTTTTATAGTAAATCTCATTTTTTCTTGTAGGAAATCTTGATATAGCACTTTAAGTCTGCGAAACAACACCTTCACAGTTGGGCTCTTTTTCCTTGTGTATTAGCACCTGTTCTTTAGGTAAATATTTATGTATTTTCTATTTTTTTATAATTTCAATTAGATTCATGCTTTTTTTAAACAATGGTTAATTTTGTAGCACCATGTCTCTATGTATCGATATTTGTACTATTTAGTCCCTACAACCTATCATTCAAAGATTTCACTATTTCTATTGTTTTATTTTTTTCTTTCTATTTTAAAATATTTTTTTGTCTACTAACCAAAATGGTTCAGCCTATCTTATGTTATTCAAAAATAAAAAAAATATAAATTACTAACAAAGTATTTGTAGGTTTGTTGGTCAAAGACATGTTTTTCCACTAGTTTAGTTGCACTAAATAATCTTAGTGGCTAATAAATTTTTTTTTATGTTTTTGAAGTGTGATTGGTGCATGCTCTCCCCTTGCACCTAGTGAAATCTTGGGGATCCAAAACCTCATAATATCCTTTTTGTTTTAAAGTAGATCCTAAGGTGATAATTATTGGAGAAGCCAAGATTTGATTGTAAACTCAAAGCAGTCCATAAAAATGAATATGTAATATGAGAAAACATCATAAGAATGTGATACAAAATGTACAAAGGAGCCTTGCTTAGAAAGTTAAGGATGAGGAGGTGAGAAGCTATGAGTGAAACTTTGACTACCCCTCCAATAATGAAACATGTGTATGACTCAATGGAGAATGGTAGGGAGACTTGGTGAGTCCACATGAGGTGAGACAAAAATTGAGCTTAAGACTAGTGTGAATAGGAACCTCCTAGATAAGTTAGAAGATAACTAGTTTGATAATAAAATTTTTCACACTAACACTCCCCTTTAAGTGAAAATTAGGAAGAAATATAATCACTAAAAGAAGGATTCCTAGCAAAAAGGGCTAATAATGTACTAATGTATAATAATGATCTCTCATAAATGGAGAAAAGAAGAAAACCAACTAGGAACAAAAACCCTCTCTAAAAGAGAGAAATGAGAAGGAAAGAAACCTCCTCCAAATATGTCTCATGAAGATAATAACATGATGATGAAGAACTCCTAAGAAATATAGAAGTTGTAAACTCTACCAAAGATGAAATTTTTTTGAAATCAATGAATCTCCAAATAATGTAGATCAAGAAAATATATACAAAATTATATTAGTGACCTACATTAAACTAATCAACCATGAATACATAGATAGAACAGAGGTAAACACACTTTGCAAAGTTGAAGATAGAAATAGTACTATGATCAAGGAGCATAGAACAATAAATGCATGAGTGGCCTAGAGTACACTACTCAACCATGAATATATAGATGGCACAAAGGAAAAAACACTTTGTGAAGTTGAAGATGTAGATAGTACTATGATAAAGGAGCATAGAATAATCAATGCATAGTGACCTATAGTACACTACTATAATGTGCATGGTGTTCTACATAACTACTAGAATCTCACTAAATTTGATCAACTAAAATATTTCCCCCATAGAAGAGATAAAGAGAGAAGGTCTATGTGAGCCACTAAGAAAGTAGAAGGTTACTCCAATAAAACCAAGACATCATGAGCATAACCATATGATGATACCCCTCTTAATAGCATGAAATGAATATGTATGGGTAGATCAACTAAAATGTGGCACATGTGTGCATGGTAGTCCAATATGATGTAGAAGGAACTAAAAGGATGTGAAAAATTCCAAGGCACACACACATGAGGAAATAATCAAAAGGATTCATTATTATGATGAAAAAACTAAGGCACCACACAACCCTCATTATACTTTACAACTTAGTGCATGTACAAAATAGGCATAATAGATGTGCAAAATTCCTCTCTAAGGATCACAAAATCAATTTTAAACACCTTATATGAGTGCATTTACAAACATATTCGTTGTTTGAGTTCTTACAAGTGTCTCAAAAAGGATAATTGTTATTTTATGTCATGAGGTGGACAATGAAGACCCAAAAAGGAGTCCGTATGAGCCAAAATGAGCAAGAAAAAATGATAGCACTACTATATATGGCTCAAACAATTAAGCAGGTTCAAAAAATAAGACCCAAAAAGGAGTCCATATGAGCCAAAATGAGCCCTCTGAAGTTCCAAAAATGGGAACTATGAAAGGGGGCCTCTAAGAATATGTGATTTTAGAAAAACCATAAATAATATTACAAAAATAACTATACCACTAGATAGAGCATAAAATAATACATATGTAATGAAAAAATTCACGCAAAAGATGTACATGTATGATAGAGAACAAGGATCCTGAAGTTCAACAGAAAAAAAAAACATACTAATAGTGAAAGGGGCATACTTATGAGAAGAAAATGTCAATGTCAAGAAATGGCTAATGCCAAAATATTCCCTTGATTGATAGAATATTTTTTTGATATTCTCAATGGTAAAAAAATATGAGGTTGTTATAAAATTCTTTACATTAGATGAAACATATTCTTTGAAGTCCAATAAATATTCTTGGCAATGATTATTAGATGTAAAAATGTAGTGGTGTTGAGATATTCTTACTAGTAACAACAAATTATTTACTGCGTTGGTAAGTACTGTAATATACATGCATCATACTTGCATATATCGACATCAACAACACACAAGCAATACTTGCATAGAAACCTAGAAAAATAATATAAAAGAAATCCTCATGTGATTGCACAAAAAATGAAAAACATACATAAAGTGGCATAGGGCAACACATGATGATATATGCATGGTATGGAGATCATACAATTGTATAAATCCATATGGACTATATGGAATTCATATGCCCTACATTGATGACATTTCAATACCTCAAAAAAAAAAATTCAATAAAAATATCACAATTATATATATAGTTCTTTCTCAACCCCTCTAAGTGTAATGGTGGTGTTTGTTTTTCTCTAGAGTGTACTTTTTGAAAGCTAATTCCCATGACCCTTATAAATTAAAATTATAAAGGGAATAGATTTGCAAGCTTTCTCTAATACCATATTGGAGTAGCTAAGATATTCTTGCAAGCTCAAAAGAATCCACTAAAAATAATTGAAAGATGAGAAAATATCATAATCATGCTATAAAAAATGTAAAAAAGGGATTTTATTAGAAAGGAAAGGATTAGAAAGTGAGAAGGTGGGAGTGGAACTTTGACTACCCCTCCAAGAATGAAACATGAATAGGAATCTATGGAAAAGTGTAGGGAAACTTGGTGAGTTCACATGAGGTGAGACACAAAGTGAGATGTCTCCCTGAATAGGACCCTCTTAGATAGGCTATAAGCTAACTAGTTTGGTAATAACTCTTTTCAAAATATCTCTAGCTTGTGTGTATGGTATCCCCTCATTCCTAGTGTGATCTTGAGGATCACAAACACCTTGTATTAACCTTTCCTATTAGGATGATTTCTTTGGGATTTCATCATCGAAAGGGATGAAATCAATCATGCATTCTGGTGGGGTATAAAAGGATTGGAGAACAAATATTGTACCTTAATCTAGTCACATCATGTTTGGTTAATCATTGGGGCCCTTGGTGATTCAAGGCATAAGGTGAAAAGCTAGCATGCAAGAAGTTAGCTCCTAGCCCATGCTTGTAGATGGGCTAGTATGAATGGATTGAACCGTATACACCCTTGTGTTATTTTGAGGACTCCCTTTGAGAACTTGTAAAGCCTAGATAAGACTATTTAGACCATTAATTAGTGTGGTGCAGGGGATGTGTGTTGTACCCCAAAGTTAATATTTACTTCAATATGAGATAGAGATAACCAAGGTAAAACATTTTTGCAACCATTAATAGGGGAATTCATGTGTATACAAGTTTTTATAGCTGTCCATTTATAAATACATAGTATTATCTTTATTTGTGGGCCCACATTAGTTAAAACACCCACTTGATTAATTTAGGAATGTTCTCAAGTGTTTGACATGTTTGCATGTAAAAAAAATACAAGTCATCCATTGTTTCTTTGTATTTGAATATCTCTTACTAAGTCTTTTAACATAGTCAAGTTCTCCAATTTAGTACTTACATCCTGTTAATCCATGCTTGTGATGTTTTATCACTTTCATTTAGTTTTTTAGTGCTTACACCTATCAACACTTGCACTCTACCTTTTAACACCTACACCAAGTTAGTTATTATGCTATACTTCTTATCTCCACCACATATTGGTTCTTTTGACTTGTTATTCTACACCTACACATCTCTGTTCCTTTGCCCTTTATTTTAGTGCTTGTGTTGTTTAAATTCTTTTGAATAAATAGACTCCCTAAAATAAAAAATTGTACCCTATGGATCAAAATATTGAAAGTGGCAACTTTAGATATAAATATAGAATATTCATCAAATCACTCAAAACATATTTCATTCCCCATGATACTAAAAACATAGTTGACCTTCATTAACAATAGGCCCATTTAGGACATCCTTTCATCCATCCCATTTTGACTTTTCCATTAACAATTATCAAATTTGGACTTAGAATAGACCTTCACCAACCTCCACTTAATCATTTCCAACCATAGACATAAACATATTTATTTCACATTGAACTTAGAACCATAAAAAAATTGTTAATCCTCCATGCATATTTTATCACTTTCACACCCTCATTTTCAACTATAGTAGAAAAAAAAAAAACTAACATCCAAAAAAAAAGTGTTTAAAATTTAAATCTCAATCATTTTATCTTTCATCTCTATCTTACATATTTCATAAGGAATTTCCTATCTTAAGTAGTTTGTAAGTAATCCCTTGTCAAACTTGGTCAAATTATCTTAGGACTTTTGGTAATTCCTAAGTTAGTAAACTCAAAAATTTTCTTCCAATTTTTCTTAGGAACTATGCTACACTAAATAAGAATGATAAAATATTAAATCATCCTAATCCTTAAGGATCTAGATTTAGTTAATAAAAGTTTGATTTCTTATCCATTAGCTATTGCAACTTGATAAGCTTGGTTATCATTGATGTCAAAAGTATGTCTGAGTTTGTTCTAGTGTGGTTGTAATTGATGTAAGAGATTTGTTGATTTCGAAAGAGTGTTGTACTATGGTTGTTTGGTTTCCAATCTTTGAGAAATGCTCCACATTTCTCCACTGATGATGCTTTGCTCCTATGGTTTTGAAAGTTTCTTTATGATGTGTCAGGACATGTGTGATCCAAGTTTCAGTTCATTTGGGTTCCATAAAGATGTGTTTGTGAGTGACAGTTTGAAGAGTGTGTTATTTCTATGAAGATACTTTCAGAGGTGTAAATATTGGCTCTACATTCTTCTACGTTTGCAGATATCATTTTATGGATAAGAAGATATTTTTTTGATGTTTTGAAGGTGTTATATCTAAAGTTTCATATCATTTATCCTTGCACAAAGAAAGTTTGAAGTGATAATGTTTAGGACTATGTTTATCGATGATTGGTTTCAATGTTTGTTGGCTTACACCAACTTTTTTCTACATGGAGTTATGAAATGCCTATATGAAAGTGTTCCTATGTATCAAGTGATTTTTTCTATTTATTCACAATCAATATGTTTTATGGTTTCTCTAGAACAAGTTGTGGTCTGGAATGAAGGTGTTGCTAGGTTATGCTTTTTCCTATCTGACTAGGGTATGTTCATGGTGTGTGCCACAAGTTCATGTTTGTGTGGAGTTCAAGTAGTGTTTGAAGATGTTGTATGGGTCATTTTGGCTTATTTGGGAGAAGTGCACAAGTAATGTTTAATCATTCATGTGTACCGCCTAAGTTGTGATGGTTGACATGCTACATGTTTCCTATTTTCTCGCTTAAGGCCGACCTAATTTAAATATGTGAAGCAAGAAAATGTTGTAAAGAGTGTTTTGAATTAGGTTAAGCATGTTCCTCTTCCTAGTGTTATGTGTAGTCTGTTTGGGTCTTTCCCTCTATACATTTCATGTTGTTTTTTGATCTTTGGTTGACTTGTAATTGTAATATTCTTATTGTTATTAGCCGAAATATAATTTAATCAATATAATATCATGTATATATTGTAAACCTAGTTGATATAGGTTATGTGTCATTCAAAGAAGTCGAATGAGGATGTGTAATGCAATATGATAATTGTGTAAGTGATTGAAAGAGAAAGAACAAAAGTGGAAGGTCTTGTTCAAATTGAATTTGATCATATTTCAATGATAAAAGGTAAGTGAAGAGTTTTCCTAACTATTTTCTGGAGGTAGTGAGCCAAAGGAAAAAATTCTCAAAGGCTGAAAGCAATGAGTATGTAAGTTATAGAGAAGACATTTGAAGAAGAGACAAATCATAATTGCAATAATCAAAAGGGGAGTGACAAAGCAGAATTCCAATCATCAAAAGGATTGAGCCTAATTGTCAAATTCAAATAGTGGAAGGACTATCATGCTGTAATATTTTATGAGTTTGTTCTTAGTTTAGGGAGTAGTTGCTTCCTTGGGTTGGAGCCCTAAAACATAGTCAACGGGGAGTTGTAGCTTCCTTGGGAGTGATCCTAAAACCTGTTTTCAGGGAGTAGCAACTTCCTTGGGTTGTAGCCCTAAAACAAAGTTGTAATTGTTATTCATTTATGAGGCTGGATTAGGAAAATAGCT
The DNA here is from genome assembly GCA_007258455.2 of Sequoia sempervirens. Taxonomy (NCBI): domain Eukaryota; kingdom Viridiplantae; phylum Streptophyta; class Pinopsida; order Cupressales; family Cupressaceae; genus Sequoia; species Sequoia sempervirens. Next base: position 3,721 of record VDFB02039963.1, on the reverse strand, counting down.
CCTAGCAACATTTCTCAGTTTTCTTTCTCCCCTCTAGGGTTTTTTATGTACATATGGTGTTATGTTGTGTTGTGCATTATTTCTATCTTTCATTTTCTTGCTTATGTGGTAGATTTTGAAGTTTCTTTTGTTTCAAAAGTTTTGAGATCTAATAGAATGATGATTTAGCCACGCTCAAAGTACATATTAGTGTATGTTCAATAACTGGTATTAGATCTTGGTTCCTTAGAAAAATTCTAACAACTTGAGGAAGATATGGGATGGCACAGGGATCTCATAAGGTGCCTAGGTTTGATGGAACATATTTCACTTTCTAGAGATTCTGATGGAAACCCATCTATACTCTTTGGGGTATGATGTTTAGCAATTTTTCAAAGATGGAAATTTTATTCCTGCTACTCCTCCAACTAATTTGGTTGAGATTAGGGCCTATGAGAATAATGGAAAGCCAAAGAATGCTATCTGGAGTGGGCTATCATATTCTGATCTTGTAAAGGTAATGCACTGCAAGTCAACAAAGGAGGACTAGGATAAGTTTAGTGGAATCTATGAAGGAGATATGAAAGTGAAATAAGCCAAGTTGCAAATCTACAAAGGAAAGTTTGAGAACTTGGAAATTTTAGAGGATGAAGATATTGTTGAATATGTACTTTGGGTAGATGAAGTGGTCAATGTAATTAGAGGACTTGGTGAAGACCTTGAAGAATCTATGGTGGTAAAAAAGGTACTAATATCTCTTCCTAAATCTTATAGTTCTAAATTATCTTCTATTGAGGAATCTATATATCTAGATAAAATTTCAATGGACCAATTATATGGTGCCCTTATTGCATTTAAAATGAGATATTTTGGCAAACAAGTTCCAAAGAAGGAAGCGACCTTCAAATCTAGTAAGAAAGAAATTTATGAAGCATTTGATCTTGATAGTGACACTATTGAAGAAGAAGCAAAATTTTGTAAGGAAGTTGAAAATGGGTACTGACAAGTACAAAGGTAAGCTACCTTTCAAATGTTTCAAGTGTGGAGAGGTTGGCCATTTTACAAGTTCTAAATGTTCCTTGAAAGATTCTGAAAAGGGAAACAAAGAGCCTAGAAAAATAAGGTTAAGAAGAGTCTCTACTCCTTGGAAGATTCCTTCATTATAAAGGATGATGAATCTAGTGGTCTGGATAATGAAGATGAAATCCTTTTTTTTGCTGCTAAGAAGACTAAAGATAAAGCTAAAGATGATCCCACAATAGTGGTTTAAACTTTTGGGGACATCCTGATTTTTGTTGAAATCACATATTTTTAGAAAATATAATGATTTAATTCTTGAAAAGTTCCATTTAAAGGATTCCAATTGAAGAGGGTTTGATCAAACCACCTTAGATAAAACCCCCTGATAAAACCCCACTAGTTTTAAAACCATACCTATAATGGAGTCTCCTTTATACCTATCAAAAAATGCAAAACCACTTTTGATTTACATATTTTGGGGACTCAAATAAATTAATTTAGAATTTATTTTTTGTAATAATTTAGTCCTTATTATAAGTTTCCCAAAAAGTATAATTTTAAATTTATTTAATTTGATTATTATATTTATTTTTTTATCTTTTGTGGATGTAGGTTTTTCACCGAAAATAAAGCTCTTTGTTCTACACATGTGGAAAATTAGCAGATTATCAAAAAAAATTCTTAAAAATATTTATGTACTAGATATTGATGTCCTTGATCCAAGAAAAAAAATAAATTGAATTTTGATGCATACAAAAAAAGTTGTGTTAGCAAGTCAACCTATTTCTGAATTGTAACAAGTCTGACTTTAAAACTTAATTAAGAAAAAAATATTTAATAAAATACTATGAAAAAAATTGCATGTAATAGATATCGTAGTTACAAATATAAATTAGAAAAAAAAAAGAATTTAATCATTCATAGAAAAAAATTTATGTGTTAGCAAGTACACACCACTCTTTAAAAATGGTGTTTACTGTTAAAAAATAGTTTTCGAAGGAGATGGAAAAAGAAATACAATTTGATTCCAAAATTTTAAAAAAGTATATATTTAGAATCTACAAAAAAAATATCACAAGTCAACACTTTGTATCATGTTCAAATTCCTCATGGTTTAGCAGCTATAGGTGCCTAAAAGTGAAGATTTAGTAAAACAAATTCAATTCAATGTCCAGTTTGGCCAAAAATTGTAAACCAGTATTGTGGGATCACCTAGATCCAAGTGTTGTGTGTACTATCTTTCATGAAAAATATGATGCAAACTCATGGGTGATTGATATTTGTGGTTCCAACAACATGATGGGAGATAAGAGAAAGTTCATCAAACCTGTGAAGTGGAATGGTGGCATAGTCAAGCTTGAAGATGATACATTAGTGTAGATTTGTGAAAAAGGTTCTATATGTATTGATGGAAAGCACATGAAATAAGATATTCTTTATGTCAAATGTCTCTAGAAAAATCTTCTTAGTGTGACTCGAATGTGTAAAAATGGATACAATCTCATATTCAATGAAAGTGGATGTGAAATCAGAAAAGGAAAGACTAGATAATTCGTTGCTAAAGGATCTAGGATAAGTGGTGAAATATATAGTCTAAGATATTCCAATGGAAGAACTTGTATTCTAGGAAAATCAAGTGAATGTTGGTTGTGGCATAGGAGAATGGGACACATTAAGTTTTTCAATCTTCTGAATATAAACACTTTGTATGTAGTAAGAGATGTGCTTGAGATAATCAAGCTTGCAAGTATTGTATGCAAGGAATACCAATTTAGAAAGAAGACAAGGATAAGTTTCAAGTATAAAGAATATTATTCTTGTAAACCATTTGATTTGATACATACCAATTTGTGTGGACCTACCAAAAATGTGGCATACCATAAGTGGCCTCATGCATGTTTCTTTGATCTTAAAGATAACTTATAGAAAAATAAATTTCACTCTAAACACAATCTAGAATATTCCATGAACACCTTGAACTCTAACAAATTTCTTTGCAACAAATTTCAGCTAAAGAATGTACACACCTAGTACATTTAGACAATCAGCCATGCATTGTAAATCAAAACAAAATTTCAGCACCAAACCTTAAACAACTTCAATTGAAGAAAGATATGAACATTATCAACACACTTCCATATCTACAAGACCTAAAACCATCCCACGAAGAAATGTGGAGCATAAACATTTCTCCTAGACATCTCTACATTACATAGTTCACACATAGGTGAACACAACTTCCTCTGCATAGTGATCTAGCATACTAGATTATGGATATAACACAATTGAACATGTCTAATCAACATATCCAAACTACACAAGAAAATATTCAACATAAAAGAAATGTGGAGAAAAACCAAAATGCTACTCTATAACACAAAAAACCACTACAACACATTGTCTCCTCTTTTTATTCAAATTTTCTCAAAAACACTTGGAAACCAAGCACCAAAGACACATCCTCAACATCTTCAGTACTTCCTCATCATCACTGAACCAACTACAACATACCAAACCAACCATATATCCATGGAAAGGAGCTTATCAAAGCAACACTAGAGGTTGAAACTAGTAGCTTACTAATGACAACATAATGCAACTAATCAAAGAATCATAAGAGACAACACCAACACAATACCAAATGCACATCCTTGAAACAAAATCCTTATACTATTGACACCAACAGAAACACTGAAGCTTGTTGACATCCATGGCAACACCA
>VDFB02039962.1:0-19757 GCA_007258455.2 Sequoia sempervirens | reverse complement strand
CTCACTTTGAGAGAGATTTATTCCTCCTACCCATTTTTTTGCTAATTATGAGTATTTAGATGATTATATCTTGTTGACATGTTAATTTAGACTCACTTTGACATATATACTACTACATTGGTTTAACTCATGATGCCTATTTTCTTACTCATTTATAACATTGGCACATGATTTTATAGCATATTTTTTATTTCCCTAATATATCTAGGATAGTTTTTAATTCTCTAGAGCTTCTATTGACATATATTTTAATCATTTTATGTCCTCTCTATGTGTGATCCATATATCCAATATTATTTCTACTCCTATGTGACTTAAAGTTATTCTCAACAATATACACAATTCCTCTCCAATTCAACCTACATTCTACAAAGCCATTAGTTCACATATTTATCATACATTGGGTATTTATTATTATCAAATGGCTTAATGGAAAAAATTAATAACTAATCAACGTGAAATTATAATTCATATTTATTAGTAGATGGCTAGAGGTCAAGAAATACCCACTAGTCAACCAATCTTTCCCTCCAATAATCTATTGTTACCTCCACATAGGATTATAGCTAAAACACCCAAGAAATATGATATTATTGATCAATTTTAAATGCCAAATCCAATATCTCTTTAGGAGTTAGTCTTTACATAATATCTATACAATAAAGCATGAAAAGAGCTTTATAGAATATACAAGTTCAATCTAATACTCCACAAAGAATGACCTCTTTAATTGCATCCATTGGGTCCCAATATAACTAATATTTTCTTTTATGATGTAGATATTCCACGTAAATCAATTATTAATAAAAATACTTGTGCACGTAATGAATTTTAGGTATATCAACATTGTGTGTGTTTTGGTTGACAATGACCCTAGTTTAAACATATATAGTGAGGATTTCCTAAAACATTTGAATATGGATATGAAAAATCTTGAAAAATTAGATCTTACCATTAAGCATTTTAATAATAACAATAGATAATTTGTGGGAATTATTTTCCTTCATATTATGATGACAATTTACTATTGATTCTCCATTTCATGTCATGCTTGGGGAGCTAGCATATAACACATGTTATTAGGATGTCCATTAATTAATGCCATGGGAATTGTACCCTTTAAACTTCATAAATTTTGCCTAAAATAAAAAGCAATGTCATATAGATGTTGATCCACATCCATATAGTTTAATGCCTTAATTTTTTATCATACAAAATCAATCTAAAAAAGAGACACCTAGCCAAGAGGAAGTAAAGAAAGAAAAGGAATTTAACAAATAAAATCCCAAAACTTTTGACAATACATATATTGGTTATGATTGGGATGCATTAAACTTCACACATCATGGTGTTTGAGATTAAATGTTTAATTCTAAATATTATAATATTTCATTACTATATATAGATTCATCTATATATGGTCAACCACATCCTCCAAAGTTTAGTGTTAATGTAAAAAAAAATTGTCTATGTGTGTAGGGGAGTAGATTTGCTACCCTTGAGTCTTTAGGACAAGAAGAGTCTACAAGGAGCAAATGGTTCTCAACTAGCTCATAGGCAAAGCTCAGGTGACAAAGGGAAATTATTTATATTTTGTGTTTTATGATGTTTTAAGGGATAAGGATTTTAGAGACCGAAAGAGTAGACTTTAGAGGTCTTGTGAGCAATATTACTAGCTCTCAGACAAGGACGACAGTGCGGCGTACAGACATCCCTGTGATTTGTTGTGGTCTCGTACAGTCTGAGAAAAAAAATGCTCACAAAAACACTAAAGAGTCTACTGACAGTTCAAAAAACTAAAATATAGAAACTATACTAAGCTAACAAAATAATAAAAATAACATTAAAAGTGCTAGAATTTATAGATTCAATGAAGTAAAATAAAATGTCAAGAGAGAAAGAGAGCAAAGAAATCACAAGAGGTCCAACACTATGAAGCTTCTTGTGACACTCCCAAACTCACACCTCTGCCACAATAAAGTAGGGAAAAAATCTTTTTGGTTGCTTGGGGTCGGTCTCTAATCAAACCCCACGCCAGAGTTGTTCCCACCCCATGTTAGATAGACGAATGCAAGAAATTCAGGATGATAGACAAATAGATTGACAAGATAAAGAAGATAAACATGTTAGAATATCAATATGATACTAAAACAAAGACAATAATGTAAGAGAAATGGGGTGTGATTACCCTCCCTTTAGTAAGCAAGTGATTCTGAATGAGAGTATGCAACACTTGAGACGTGCCGAGAGAGTCAAGATGCTAGTGTAGAAGCCAAGATGTGAGAGAACTTGCAAGAATGAGAGAAATGGAGGAATGAATGGAAAGGAGTGGAAAAGAATGGACAAGGAGGTGGAATGGAAGAATGGAATGAAGAAAGGCATGTGGTGAAGGGAATGAAGAGACGGAAAGGGTGGAAATGGAATGGAATGGATGGAATGGAGGAAAGGAATGGAACAAGGGTTTATGGATGGAAATGGAAGGGGGAGTATACATATGGAGCGCAAACCGTACGGTGCACCTTACAACAATTGCCATCAGGAAAGCGGATGTCAGAAATGGGATACTTTATGTATTGGATAAAATTCTAGGTTGATCCGATATAAATCTTCAGTAAAACGTGGATACATTGACAAATGACTTGATCTAAATGTCTAAGGTAAGCTCAACCCAATATCTTTGCAACCTGATAAATAAAATGGAGGCATTGTATATGTACCTAAAGAACTTAAGAAATGATCGAAATAATGAAAATAAAAATGAAAGGAACCTTTCGTATAAATGATCCATGTAGATTTAAGCTTTAGCGATACATCTTTCCCATTATTGGAATTTAATCAATTCACTCACATAGGGGCATGGGATTTCCCTAGTGCTTTTTTATTCATCTTCTTGTGCTTCTAATAGGGTTTATAATATTCCTTGATCTATTATTACAATGTGTGTTACTTTTTGTATATACACATTACCACATACAAATAACAAAAAAAGATAAAATAACATTTGATCTACCTTATTGGCCTTATCAAGTGGCATTAACATATCCTCCACAATATTTTCAATATCGCTTGTTACAATGACTATTTTTTCAAAAAAAGGTATCATTGCCATATTATTTTACATGTATTACTTTTTATGGTACATCACTAAATTACATTTTCAAGGGGAATTTTATATTAATATTTGTCATTGTGAGCATGTTTTTCATAGACTTATTACTATTCATGATTATTACACACCTTTTGAAATAATTTTACAAGGAAACATTACAACAAATTCACTTCCAAATCATGCTTACAAGATTTTTTTTTTATATATCATTGCCTATTTATACCCATGAAGAGACACAAAACTCATTTACTTTCACCACTATATGAGTATTAGGGCATAGCTTCATGTGATTATTAATAATATTTAATATTCATGATCCCTTCCCATAGGGCTGTAATTGGAGGAATCCACATACTCTTTATCATCTACATTTATCTTGCTTACATGCTTACTTTATTACATGCTCAAATGTTACAAATAGTTTCTTGGGGTGATTGCAAAACCTTCTTCCATAATTATCAAGTGATGCAAGAGCATTCTAGGGTGTAAGAGAAGTCTTGCACACACAAAAATATTTTTTATAACTTTTTCTTTTCTTTTCAAGTTTTCATCCACCTTCTAGTCATAATTAGTCACCACAAACCCTAATGCATTTCACTATATATTTTACACATCTCACTTTACAATTGGGAGAATATCATCTATTATGATCTTTAAATGGCATATTCAATTTCCAATAGTTTTTCATCATTAAAAAGGCATAAATTAGTTTATAAACCATTACTAAATTAATATGCATACAGTTAGTTTTAATTTTTGTATCTTGCAACAAATCTCTAGAGTTTGTGATAACAAAGAAACACATATTGAGGTACATTGGACCTAAGAGTGCTTATGGTGTGATCTGTAAGAATATTCATCAATCAATCATATCGCAATCAACCTAGGAGAGCAATCTACAAAATTTGGCTAACTACATGTTTCATGAAGCATTGACTTGTGTGCCACTTTATGACCAACTAACATCACCCCTAAGCAATGGGATACTATTTAAAATTTACTCATAATCATTTAGAGGGGAGCTAAGAGAAGATCAAAGTAGGAAGTCAAGATCGAGAATAGTTATTACAATATCTTTAAAAAAATAATTAAAGAGATTAGGCCTAGCAGGCTGGAAGCCCATTGTAATAAATTATAATTCATTTATGATTGTGAATCAATAAATATTATAGCATTGTTTGTTGTACCATTGAGTTTTCTACTATGTGTTTAAGATTTTTCCATTTCATTATATGGTTGGATGGTTCTTCATTGGAACCTCCAACCATGATTTTTCAAGCAGCACCAAAGAATAAGTTTGGAATCCTAATGAGAGAGTGAGATGGTATCTTAAAAGTTCTATTTGTAAACAAATTTCCAAATTGAGGTACCTTAGAAGAGCTTGACAATAGATCATCTATTGAAAAGAACTTGTAAAAAGTGATTGTAGACTATATATCAACTTGAGGTAGTTTACAGTAAATCTCAAGGAGAGATGTCACCATGAAGAGTTCAAAGTATTACTAATATTGATAGCATTAGTGTGAAAAGAGATATTACTGTCATGGTATAAAATTGCACCTTTATGCAATTTCCCATAACATCACACTTTACTTTAGCTTAATAAAATGATAATGAAAAAACCTACCATCCTAGCCTTCTTTTTTGTCCATTCCTTGTCGTTTTATGTTGGTGGGTGAATTTTTGTTTGAAACGCTTCTGTGTCACCCAGATGTCTATGTTCTATGCGAACGTCCTGACAAGATTTCAGCTACTATGGCCGTTCGGATGTTACACTATCACCTATCTGCCAAGTGTAATGCCTTTGTAGTCATAAGCATGCCCGAGGACAACTCTTTGGCATACAATTTGACCATTTCTTTCCCTCTTTTTCTCAATCTATCTCTCTTGTAATTCTATTCCATTATACTCACTTCTTGAACTCCATTCTCACATTCTCTTCGATCTAGCTCTCTTCTTGCAACTCTACACCATTTCTTCTTTCAATTTTAAGCTTTCCGCATCACACTCTTGCATTATCATCTCATGTCTCCAAAGCACTACTCTTCCTCTTGGCTTCACCAAGCTTGTTGGAGGGAGGGTAACCTTTACTTTCATAGCATTATCATCTTTATTTTTTAGCATATTGTTATCTTGCATATACTACACCTTGTATTGTCACTTCTCTATCTATATTTCTCTATCATTGTTTATTTGGCTATTCGTGGAGGTGGAAACACCAAAGAAGGGGTTTGACCAAGGCAAGCCTCAAAAATTAGTGCCAACATTTCCTTGTTTGCATGTGTGTAGGATTTATCCATGAGGAGCTTGTGGGAGGTTGGACCTATCGCAAGTTAACCCGTTTTCTTCCACTACTCATTAATTTGCTTAATAGTTAATTTTCTTGTTACTTAAGTATTCTTCTTGTTGTACTTCTTTATGTTTTATGCATTTTCAATATTTTGTTTAGATTAGTAAAACTATCAGACTTTAGTATTTGGGTTGTTAGTAGATCCTAAGTGTTTATGGTAGCAGACTATGTTTTTGATCCGTATGAGACACTAACATGCCATAGAGACACCAGCACACCGTGTTGTCATCCTTAGTCTATGCTTTCATCCTCTTTCCAAGAGCTTGTCAGTCTATCTACCAAGACCTCTGAGGTTTGTTCACTTGAATTTTGAAGTCCTCTATCATAAACATCCAAAAAACCCAAAAACATAGTTTAATATTTCCTTTATTTGCTACCCCATCACTTGAGCTTTTTCCATTGAGGTAACCTAGAGTGATCGGCTCCCTATAGACTCTTCCTTGTCCTAGAGACTTGGGAGTAGTGGATCCTCTCCATTACATTTTTGGTGAACTTGACGTGAACCTTTGTCTTCTCTTTTTCTTTGTTTAAAAAAAATCTTCTCTCATACTAGGACGTGTAGTTGATAGTGTGTTGTGACATTCTTTATGAGCTTCAAACCCACTCGACTACCTCTAAATACAAAAAAAGGAGTTACTGAAACACATATATGGGATCTAAAAGGTTTAGTCCTCCCCAATTCGACCTGAATTTCAAAGAATTCCCTATAGGACTCTCTATCAGGTACACCTCTCTTGTTAATGACATTACATTCCATGTTCCTACCCCTCCTGCCTCACCCTCAACCTTTGCCTCTTCCTTAGAGGATGAAGTTGCTCTTAGGGTCCCTACAGAGAAAATTTACTCCTTGGAATTGAGACTTGAAGAGCTTGTGGGGTTCTTGGTAAGAGATGATGCCTTTTCCCAAGTAGTCCTGTTGTTGAAAACCTAGGGAATTTGTTAACTAAAGATCAAAGAGCCTTAGAGATTTTGTGGCATAAAAAAAATTGTAGAGACTCATTTCCCACCCTACACCTCCATCTTGGGTGCTACCCAATATTTCAACTTGTAGATTGTTGGACAATTGGATATCTTGATGCTTGGGGTGTTTGTGTGCATGGTTGGCATGGGTCCCTCTACCAACACCACCACCATGCCTGAGTAGAGTCACACAATTAAAGTAAATAGGGTTCCTCTAGGTTTTAGTTTCTCCACATCTAGAGCTCAAAATGTCCCTATTTCTAGTGTTGGTGATGGTGCCTCTATTAGTGCTAGTGTCAATGCCTCTATTGATGATGGCGTTGGTGGCTCTATTAGTGCAGGTGCTAGCGGTTCTATTGGTCATACTTTGTTTGTTGATCTTGTCCTTAATGCTATGCTACAGAACATGCGACATGCAAAATCAAATAGAGAACTTGGATGGCTTGTCTTCTTAACCTATTTTCCAACCTTTCTATCATCATAGTCCTTTGTCTATTGCTATTCTAAACATTCCCATTCCTTAGGGGGTGGATATTTCAAATTTTGAAAAGTACAGTGATCTTAGGTACCCACAAACTCATGTCTCATCCTTTAACACCATGTGTACAAATTTCTTCTTCCACGATACATTTTTAGCTAAGATATTCTTGTATTCTCTTAAGGACGCCACTTTGGAATGGTATTGCTCCTTGCTTGATAACTCTATCTTCTATTTTGATTAGCTTGTAAACACGTTCCTCTAACATTTCCAGGCCAACATTGGGTTGAAGGTCATGTTTACCAATCTCGTCCAATGCAAGCAGGGACCTCATGAGAAGATAAATAATTTTATAGCTTGATATTAGGTCTTGTTCTCTCAAATTTCCTATCCTTTGCCTGATTTTGATGTACAAAAAGTGCTCATTGAAAACTTACAACCTACACTATAAGATATTTTTTTGTTGATGAAATATTCATCCTTTGTGCATCTATATGCTACTCTATTGAGTAGTAGCAAATGGTTGCCCAGTACAGGGATTCATCGTCATGATCCCATTAGGATGGTCAATAAGTTGTGTTAGCATTTGATGAATCTAAAAAGAACAAGGTTGAGGTGAACATCGTATCTATTCCCACAGATAAAAACTCCATAGGATGAAATAAAATATTTACTAAATTATCATAATCTTATAACAATGTCCTGCAAAAACTTTTAAAATATGGAATAATAACCTTGCTAGAGATTATACCATTGTCTAAGTCATATCCTCAATGGTATGACACACAAAAGTTCTACCAGTACCATCGAGTCTTTGGAGATGATACTGAGAGATGTGTTCATTTGTGTCATGTGATTCAAGACCACATTTATAATAGGACAATTTGACTCGATGGTAGGAAGCAAAACTCAAACAAGTCTATAGTGAAGCCCAATAGCCAGCTACAAATCTACATAGATCCACTCCTATCTCATTCTACTAACCTAGTCACTCTTTCTGACTTGACCCCATCCAAGTATGTGAATTTAGCCTCATTTACTCATATTCCTCCTTCAGATCATGTGAACGTTATTCCTGATATTACATTCACTTTACATGATTTTTCGTTGAACAAGGAACTCTCCCCTTTATACATTCCTGCTCAAATCAATGATAATGTTGTAATAAGTGTCATGATTGATCCTTTGAGCCATGTGAATGTCATTACAAAGGAGACCCTTTTTATGAACAATTTACATAAGGAGAAGTATGATGAATTACAAGCTACCATTCACATGCATGATGGATTTTCTATTGTTCCTATTGGCTCTATTTATCTGTCGGTCCTGGTAGGACCTAAGGTCTTGAATTCTTGTAGATGCCTACTTGTTGATTCAGACTTCTCACCACTGAATTTTGGTAGCTCATTTCTGATTTCAAATGGAATAACATTTGGGTAACCACAAATGCCATCAAAATTTATGGTCATGTAACTTTTAATGCTAAAACTTATTTTATTACATGATAGGGGCTGCATACTAGGATGCATAGGTTGATGATACATTTTGTTAAACCTTTACAAGCCTTTACTATTAACTTTGCAGTTACACCTGGTCCCATTTATTGTGATTCCCAAGTTTGACTTATTTAGAGCAATGCTAGGTATTCCATGGTTGGCCTCCATGAATGTAGTCACCTCAGTAGTCTAAAACTGTTTGAAGTTTCCCTAGGATACTGGATATAAACCATTGGTGTCGCATGGGGGATTCTCCCTCGAAAACTTTTGGCCCAACCCGGTTGGACCCCTACCTCCTAGAGGAAATCTTTTATATAGAGCTTATTTCAGGTATAAGACTAGGGGCTTGGTGCATGGTTTTCCTTTGTCTAGTTAGGTTATCTCTCTAAAGGCCTCCTTGTGTGCACAACAACGCACTTCATCTTTTTCCCCTCCATGGGGGAAGGACAATCTTTCTCTTGCCCTTATGTGTTCTCCTTCTTCTTCTACACCTTCTACTTCTTCTTACCAACCTTTGGTGGTGTCTTTTGTTCCTCCTATTGTGCCTGGCATAGGAAAAGGAAAAGCGCCCATATTGTGGAAGGTGAGGCCTCAATTTTTTCAGCTTCCAATTCTTCCCATTGTGCCCCAACCCACCCTTTATGGCAAGAGGAAGCATTCTCATGGGGTTGTTCTTGCATCTCGGCATTCACCTGTTCCTCCACCTACTCTGAAGGAAAAGGAAGGAAAGAGGTCTATTGTTGAGATGCTCGTCTTTGTCTCTATCTCTGTGCCTCCTACTCTTGCTCCTCCTTGGGAGTCCACCCTTCCACTGATGACGGTTGTGGAGGTTGCTCCTCTGGTAGAGAAAGTCCCCCAACCTCTTCTCAAGTTGTGTCTTCTAGTGCCCACAACTTTCATAACTAGCTTGTGCGCGAACGTAAGTTCCGACAAAAGGCTATGGCTAAGGAGCACGTTGCCTTGTAGAATACCATAGAGTAGCCTGGTGTCTCTACTTCTACTTCTGTTATTTTGGTTACTCCTAATTTTGTCTCTTTTTCTGCCTCAATTCCCATCACCACTGTCCTTCTACCGGCTTTGTCGATGGACCCCGATGAACCTCCCCCTAAAAGGGTGCAAGTGTTCATTTCTCTCTCTATAGAGCCACACTTTCTTACCTCTCTTCCTGATATTCCCATTTTTCGTAGCCTGTAGATATTCCTTTCACAAAGGTGGTTTCATGTGTGGCTTCGCCTCCCTCTCCTGCTTCTTCAGCTGTTAAGACTCTACCTCCTCCATTGAAGAGAAATTTAGAGAGCGACCTCACTTCAAGCAATGGTAGGAAAATTTTACCTCCCCTCTTGAGTCTTGTTTTTCTTTGGCTTGTATCATCCTTGTGATGGAGGCAGCACCCGCATCCCTGAAGTTTGCCACTACCCCTCTTCCTAAGGATGGAACTGACTCTCGGGTGTCTTGTCCTCCTCCCGTTCAATTGCCACATGCTACTCCTAAAAATTTTATGTTTAATTCATTGGAGGACATCCTGACTCTGTCCTCGATCTTTGCTAGGGTGATGACTTTAGTCTCATAGGAGCTTGGTGATGAAGACCTCAAGGGGCCTTCTTCCTTAGCCCTTGTTGCAGGAAAGTTGACTAATGTCGCTTTAGCTATCCCTCCCCAATATGCTCATTTTCCCTCCCCATATAATGACCTAGATTGGGAGCATGATGACCTACTGGTTGATTCAGATTAGAGAAGCACCTTCTTCATCTTTAGGTTAGCTCTGTGTTTGTTTGTGTTCCCTCGTGCTTGTCTATATATGTTTGGTGCTCTCACCCAGAGGAACCGTGCTACCCTTGTAGGTTCTTGGATACAAGAGAGAAAATCTATCGTAAACTTCTCTTTGTCTCATCATTCTTCTATGTTTTCAATCTTGATTTTCATGTTGGGAATGATGCAAAGCGTTGGGGCATTTAGGCCTCTTCCATGTTGATCCAATTTTTATTTTTACCTTCTCTTTATGTGCTCTTCTTCACATTCTAATACATTTTAGGGGTGATGAAAATTCATATATATTATATGATACTTATCTATCTATATCTATGAGCAATTCTGATCCCAAATAATCAGATCCTCTTGTTCTCTTGATTTCTTCTTATCTACCCCTTTTCTTTGTCATGTTGTGGTTTCTATGTGTTTTCCCTCATGTGATAACATTCCACAAATACATCTAGCTATGTATCTCATGCCACATCATCTCTTATTTTCCTCTTCTCCTTAGAATGACATGTGCTCTTATGAATAGCACACATCATTCTAAGGGGGGCTATCATATATGCTTAATTTTCACAAGTTTCAAAAGGATTCCTTAATGTCTTATGTCTCATCATCTAGCTTGGGGCCAACTTGAATAGACTTGTCTTTTCTTTTTCGTGACTGTCCTACAACGTAGTTTGTTGTAGCCACAGGCCTATATGCCTATTGTATGGTCTCTATCCATGCTAGCCATACCTATCAGCATCATCTTTTATTTGATTAGATTGTCTTGTCTTGTTTATGAGAAATTATATCATGTCTATTATTTTTCGCTTTTTCGTCTAACATTTTTGTCTACAACTAACATGTTTGTGGTGAGATTGCATTCAACTTTACAGGATTGAAGACCCCTGTCATCTTTACATTTTGATGAAGCTTCTTCATGTTGTGTATACCGGATTGAAGATCTACTTCCTCTTCATCCTGGGTATATTCTCTTCAATCTCTTTCTACTTTAGCTCACACATGCTTAGATACATATGCTCACTAAAGTGTGGGAAAAATGTTATGGCATAAAATTGCACCCTAATGCAATTTCCCATAACATCACCCTTTACTTTAGCTTAATAAAATGATAATCCAAAAACTCGGTATCCTAGCCTTCATTTTTGTCCTTTCCTTATCATTTTTTGTTGGTGGGGGAATTTTTTTTAGGACACTTTCACATCACATAGACGTTTGTGTGTCACGCGAATGTCTTACCAAGATTTGTACTATTGTGGTCGTTGGGATGTTACACTGTCACCTGCCCACAAAGTGTAATGCCTCTGCAATCACATGCACACTCGAGATCGACTCTTTGGCATGTAATTTGACCATTTCTTTCCCTCTTTGCCTCAATGTATCTCATTCTTGTAATTCTATTCCATTCTATTCACTTATTGAACTCCATTCTCACATTCTCTTCGATCTAGCTCTCTTCTTGTAGCTCTACACCTTTTCTTATTGTAGGTTCAATATTTCCACATCACACTCTTGCACGATCGTCTCACGTCTCCAAAAAACTACTCTTCCTCTCGATTTCACCAAGCTCTTTGGAGGGAGGGTAGTCTTTACTTTCATAGAATTATTGTATTTATTGTTTAGCATATTGCTATCTTGCATATACTCTACCTTGTCTTATCCTTCTCTATCTATCTTTCTATATTGTTGTCTATTTGGCTTTCTATGGAGGTGATAACACCAAAGTGGGGGTTTGACCAAGGCAAGCTTCAAAAATCAGCCCCAACATTTTCTCGTTTGCATGTGTGTAGGATTTGTTTGTGAGGAGCTTGTGGGAGGCTAGGCCTACTGTAAGTTAATCCCTTTTCTTCCACTACTCATTATTTTTCTCAATAGTTTTTTATTATAGGTAAAACAGGTTTTGAAGGGGAGCTAGAACCCTTTACAAGATAAATCGTTGCTTCAACAAATAATCAAAAACAAAACAAGCAACCAAAAATCAACACACAAACAACCAAAAAAAAGCAAAAGAAACAAAACCCAACTAGAGATTCTTAAGAATGTTTGCAACTTCAAGGTCACTATAAATGATTTTCTAATGGACATTCATGAATTCCATCACCTCATCAACATGAATACCAGCCTTAGCATTTAATTTGGTCTTGTCATGAGTTTTAGCAGAAGGCCCCATCTCACTTGCAATCTTTTGTTGAGCACCAACACCAACCACCATGTCTTTCATTCCAAAATTATCCCCCAACCACTTCCTGGCTTTCTTATTCAGCAAACACAAACCCTCAATTTCATTGCACATAGCATGTTTACTGACCTCTAGAACCTTCTCCAGTTTTTTATTGACACACTCCAAACCTCCTTCGAGGGAAACAATATTTTGTTCGTAGGATTTTTCATATTGATCACCTCGTCAGCAACCATTTTAAGAGTGTCGAATATCTAATTAACCTCAAGCCGAACCTTGTTAACTTGAGCCTACACATTAGGCCCCTTAAAAGAAGAGGGCTCATCAGGATTATTATTCAGAGTTGTAACCCGAACATTGGTGGAGTTCATCTCATGGAATACCCATTTAAAAAGCTTGAATAAGGATAAGGAGCTCTCTTTCGCCAAACCAAGATAATTAGGCATAATTTCCCTCCTAAAGTTGAAACCATCCTTTTCTACCGCATAATCTTCTTGGGAGTCATTGTTGGTAGTATCATTCTCCATGGTCTCCTTCCCTTTTTTATCAGAAACAACATCACCTTTAGCCATGTCCTACTCCAACAACTAATCCTCAACACCCTTCAAATTGCCATCATGCTCCTATGACTCATCCCTCCCTAGATTCATAGGAAAATTTCTCCTCATCGACCCCTCTTTTATCTAACACTTAGAAACAGGGGAGACCCCCAACTGACCCCCGTTATCTGAATCCACCTTGCTCAAATTTCCTAAAGCAGCCCCCTTCAACTTTTTTCCACCTGACCCCTTCATAGGTTTAGACTTCTGGCAGGATTGGACCACCTCTTCCTCATCTCCTTTATCGTACTCTTCAGCCCTAGAGGAAATAGAGGGTTTATTCACTTTTCTTTTCTTACCCTCAAAAATGCCGAGAGATTCTAAGTCAACATCCAAGGACGCATCTAACCTAGGGGCATAATCTTCATCATTAGAATCATCCTCGGACCCTATCACATACTCAAGATTCTTCTTCTTCTTCCCATTGATGGAAATATTGGGTTGAGCAAGGATAGTAAAGGATTTAACAGACTCACAAATTAGCATAATTAAACCTTCATGAAGGATAGGATTTTTTGGGTTGCGTTTATGATATCTTATACCATTTAACAAAGAAACCAACAAATAGAAAGGGAATGACACCTTCTTCTTGTGCCTAAAATGATTAAGCCAAAAAAATGATGTCCAGAGAGAACGGAGAAGCGGCCATCGAGAGTAAAATACCTCATTATTTCCTCCACATCATCTCTCCAAATTTCCTTGATTGAAGTTCGATAATAGGCACCACATTTAGTCCTTTCCAGCTTCCTCCTCTCATCATCTTTGAAGAAAGTATCCATGGCCGGACTAGATTCATTCTTATCTCTATAGAATTTTTTCCCTTCATTCGACAAACCAGTGATTTTAGCTATAAGATCCTCCATGATATTAAACTCCTTTCCCCCAATTTGCAACACTCGATTCTTCCAACCCTCAAGAAATTCCTACGACGTCTTCACATCATGCCCATGCAACTTTTCCATATATGGAGTCACTCTCCCAGCCTCCAAACCTTCTTATTGGATTTCACAGTGTCACAAGATTTGGGCTCAGTTATGTTTTGATCAACCCCCATAGTAGTAGCAAGCAAGCACAGCAACAGAAAGAAGAACTTGCGGAGGAGACAAAGAAACCTCGAGAACTTGTAGAGAAAAAAAGGAAACCTCAAGAAAATAATAGTAGATCCAAATACACACAATTCATGTAGACTAGACAAGATGACAAACATGAATTATAAAAAATGAATGCCTAGTCATTCGAGCCTCCAACCCAGTAGAATATCGCATGGCCTTTTCTCTAAGAGATTTACACCTCAAAAGGAAATGCCACATCAGGAGCATGTGACAAAACCCCATCACAAAAGGATCCCCCCTCTCAACACCTTTGTGAGTCATGATGAATTATTGAATGTGCTTCCAGGGGTAGGAGGTCGTGTTCTCCCCATTCCAAATAATCATTCACCTCATAGTTGGCGAAAAAACAACAAGCTTATTCCCCTCTCTATAAACATGGGAGAGGAAACATTGGTCAAAAGAATCCAAAATATTTAAGGCATCATTAATAAGGGATTCCACCATCCAAGAGGGATGAGAAATATTCCTAAGGTTACTAATAATATTGAGGGAATCACCCTCAACCAATACCTTATCATAACCACTAGACTAAGCCAACTTCAAACCATGATAGGCTGCAGAATTTTGTTTAATAGTTAATTTTCTTATTACTTAAGTATTCTTCTTGTTGTACTTTATATTTTATACATTTTCAATATTCTATTTAGATTAGTAAAACTATCAAACTTTAGTATTCAGGTTGTTAACAAATCCTAAGTGTTTCTGGTAGCAAACTCTATTTTTGGTCCGTACGAGATGCTAGCATGCCACAAAGATGCCAACACATTGTGTTGTTGTCCTTGGTTCGTGCTTTCGTCCTCTAGTTGAGAGCTTGTTAGTTTGTTTCTTGAGACCTTTGAGGTGTGTTCACTCGACTTTTGAAGTCCTCTATCATAAACATCCAAAAAACCCAAAAATATAGTTTAATCTTTCCTTTATTTGTTACCTCGTCACTTGAGCTTTTGCCATTGAGGTAACCCAGAACCATCCGCTCCCTGTAGACTCAAGAGTAGTAGAACCTCTCCATTACAATTACCTACCTAGTTTACTTTTACCTAGTACTTAGTAGACTTATTCACAGTAGGTTAAGCTCACTTAGAGAGATATCTCACTTTTTCTCACTTCATGTGAACTATAGAAGTGTCTCCACACTTTTCTCAAGAGTCTTACATGTCCTAGAAAGTTAGTCATACTTTAATTCTTACATTCTCACTTTCAAATCCTTGTCTTTATTTGCAATTCTCTTTTGTACTTTTTATATGTTATTTGTATGCTAATATTTCTTTATTTTACTATTCTTGTTTATGAAATTGGCCTTACAAGTGATCTTTGTTGCTCCAACTTGGTATCAAAGTAAGCTTACAAATTTAGTCATGTTTGTTCTTGAATTTGTAAGGGTTTTAGGCACTTAATTTCAAACAATGCATTCTAGAACAAAATTTGACCTCATGTTTGTACTCAAAAGGGACTGAAACTTTTTTTTCATACATAACACTCTATATTTTGATGATAATATTTTTTGGTGTCTTTGGGAGGCTATATGAAAATCCATGTAGTTTGCATGTTGATGTGATTGTATAGTCGAACTATGTCAAGGTTGCATTGTATAACATGCCAAGCCACCTCTATGTCACCCTTGCATCATCATTGTATGGAAGTCAAATATTTTTATTTTCACATGTTAAAAAAGTATGTTTTAAAGGGTATAAACCTATGTAGGGCTGACATCAACTATAAACCTATGCAATATTGACACCTACAAGTCATAGTTTTATGGAGATGAGTTTCATTATTATCCGTTGGGTCATTATTATCCATGGTATAAAGGGTTATGCATGGTGGTTTTACCCATTGGT
Source organism: Sequoia sempervirens (assembly GCA_007258455.2). Lineage (NCBI taxonomy): Eukaryota > Viridiplantae > Streptophyta > Pinopsida > Cupressales > Cupressaceae > Sequoia > Sequoia sempervirens. Next base: position 3,881 of record VDFB02039962.1, on the reverse strand, counting down.
CAATAAAGTGTTGTGACATTACCCAACCATTTTTTGCAATAAGCACCACTGCCAAACATTGTCACTAGATACTTCCTCACCTCTGCCAAGTTTTGGACCCACCATTGCTAAGAACCTCGAAGCCACCATGGCTTTGCCCACTCATTTCCTCTACCCACCACCACAACTTCTACACCAACCAAGCACCACCCTGCGAGCATGTACTACTAGTGCCACCAACTCACCACCCACCTAAGCAACACCACCCCTCTATGGTCACTAGGGTCTATTAATTGCTTTATAAAGGGGAAATTTTTTGGGGGTCATAACTTGCATGTAGGGAGTCAATTTTTTACTTCTAATAAGCATAAGAAAGCTCTTTTTGAGCTTTCTACTTTTATGCAACTTTTCTCCAAAACTATTGTATTTTTAAAAAAAATTACCTCTAAACCTTAGTTTTTGATTTTTTTTACAAGGCATTACATTTTCCCATGATGTTGAAAATTAGCAAACAAATCATAATTTAATAGAACATCTAATTTTTGGCCTTGGACAGTCTATTTTTCCAAAAAAAATATAAAATCACTATGTTATAAAATATTTATTTAGGCTTCTAAATTGTAAAAATTTACTCAAATCTTTTCTTTTCTTTTTTTCTATAGGGCATGTTTTATAGTATTTTTGTTATTAGGTTTGATTTTATCATTTTCTTCCATTTTTTGAGGTTGTGAGGCATAACTGATCTAAGTCTTCTTTTGGTCACTTCATGGCATCAACTCAAATAGTCATTTTTTGGACATTTGTAAGGACTTTATAATAGTACAATTATTTGTAAATACACTAAGATAACTTTACTATCTAATTTTTGTTCCTTAGAGGGGAATTTTGCACATCATATTGTGTCTCTTTTGTACTCACACTATATTATAGTATTACGAGGTTGTGTAGTGTCTTATTTTTTTCTCTCACAATTTTTTCAGGTGAATGTCCCTCCATGGCAACAAAGAATTCAAGAGATTCTAACTCAATGTTTGTCTTCCTTGGTTTTTGCACACCCTTTTTTAGTTGTGTGTACATCATATTAGAACCTAATTTTGCATTCCACATTCATTTACACATTGTTGTGCCATAGTTCAATTGATTTGGACATGCCTCTCCCTTGTCAGTATTATGGGAGGTATCATCACATGGTTATGCTAATTCTTTCTTAGATTCAATGAAAGAACCTTCTATATTTTTAATCAATAAAATTTTGTGAGATTTTGTTACTTACGTATAGCACCACATGCATATTTTAGTAATGTAATTTAGGTCACTCATGCAAGTGATTTTGTGTCTCCTTGATCATAGTACCATATCTTCAACTTCATAGATTTGTTGTCTTTGTTATCTATGTGTTCGTGGTTGAGTAGTGTACTTACGATCACTCATGTAATGTTTTGTGCCTCTTTTATAATGATATGTATTTATTGGAGCTTTGTTGATTTTAATGGAAACCAATTTTTCTTCAACAAAGTTTACTGCTTCTACATGCTTTAGGAGTTCTTCATCTTCATGGGACATATTTTTAGAAGTTTTATTCCCTCTTAATCTTTCTTTTGGAGAAGATTTTTTGTCATGAGATTTTTTCTTTTACTCCATTTATGACAAATATATATTATACATGAGTATTTCATTGGGCCTTGTTGTTGAGACTTATCTTTTTAGTATTAAACTTTCTCCCTAAGCATCACTTAAGGTGGAATCGATGTGAAAAGAGATACTACCTACCTAGTTTACTTTTACTGAGTACCTAGTAGACCTATTCATACTAGCTTAAGCTAACTTAAGAGAGATATCTCACTTTTGTATCACCTCATTTGAAATATACAAGTGTTCCAACACTTTTCTCAAGAGTTCTACATGTGTTTCACTCTAGTAAGGGTATTCAAAATTTCAATCCTACCTTCTCACCTCCTCATCCTTGCCTTTATATGTAAGGTTCTTCGATGCTTTTTACATGTTTGTATGATAATATCTATTTATCTTGCACTTCTTGTATATGGAATTGATCTTATCAATGATCTTGGTTGCTCCAAAAATTTCAAGGGTGGAAGAAATGTTTGAAATGATAGAAATGATAAAAGTTTGATTGGATTCTATGAAAGAGGATAGGAAAAGAGATCTAAATCCTAGAGATTGTGATGAAAGTGATGAAGATGTCAGAAAAAAAAAGAGAAGTAAAATTTTTTGATTAAGACCTATAAAATATAGAAGAGGAAGAAACATGTCAAGTGAAAATGTTGAAGGCTATTTCAAAAATTGGCATGAGATTTAATAATTTAGGTGATTTAAATCCTAAAAATTTTGATTTAATAAATAAATGATTTAGATGAATATTTTGAGCACGAGAAAATTTTAGATCTTGAAAGGGTTAGATGTGGTAAAATATAATTGAAAGGACATATTGTCCTTTGGTGGAAGGAATTGCAATGAGAAAGAAATACGAAGGTAAAACAAAAGATAACAAAGTGGGCTAGGATGGATGCAAAACTGAAGAAGCAATTCATACTTGTTAATTTATAATTAGAGTTGTTGAAATGATTATGAGATCTAATACAAAAAGATAGGAATATGTAGAAAAAATACTAAAAAATTCTACAAGACAATTATTAAGACAAGATATAGTGAAGCAACTACGAAAATTTTACAAGATATTGTAGCATCATAAATTGTCACCCATGACAATTTCACACTATGTTTTGCTCCCCCTAAATTAATGAGACTAATTGGGTCCCTAATTTCCTAAATTATGCATTACAAAGGCCTATTTTTGCTATTTTCCAAAGGATTGTAAGCATTGAATAAATGCAAGAAATTAATGTTTTGATCCTAACACTCAATGTCTTGGGAGATGGAGCTAGGAACCATACACCTATGGGCATATGGGTCCCCCTATCTTTCCGGGGACCAATTTTTAATATGTTGTCGATATTTTAACATTCAAAAATTCAAATTTTAAGTGTCAGCTTTTGGGATCTAATTATTGGGAAATTAGAACAATTGCCTATAAAAACCTAGTTATTTTGTCATTTGAAATCTAACAAGAATTAACAAGCATCCATAGAGAAAATATTATTGTCAAGAGCAACATTTCAATTATTTATTGCAGCAATTCAAGATCCAACATCATGTCAAATTCTATGTGTTCATGTTTTGTGAAGGCTAACCCTTGTTGTAGGTCTCCAAAGCATTCAAACAATCAAGAAAACAAGATCAAGACCTTGAGGTGATGTGTATGACTTCAGTCCTTCAAGGAATCCATTGAAGGGTGGTGAGCTATAGAACTTTATGATTTCATCATTCCTTCCTATCCATTATCATTTTATCATTGACATTGTCATTGTGGAAGTAAAAACACACAGGGTTTGACTGAGGCAAGCCCCTAAATGGCCCAAAATTTTCTCTCTTTGAATGTGCAGGTTATAGGTCTGAAGAGGATTGAAGGAAGATTGAAAACAAGTTGTCTATTGTTGCATTCAAAGACCTAAATCTTGTCAATCCATGCAAAACTCAACTACAAAATTATCTGATGACATTCCAATAACTCTACAACTGGGAAACAAAAGGTCAAATCTAGCATCAAAGGATTGCAAAATCAGTTTAGGCCCCCCTATCAGATACCCATATTCCCCTAGGCATCTGAGTCCTCCTTTGCATGCCAGATCCAACTTTTTATGATAGGTGCACAATATCCAATACTTCTAAGATTTGCTTGCAATTTACTGTTTCAATATGTGTGCTTCTAGAATATTTCATTTATTATATTAGGTCATATACTCTAATTAGGTTAATCATTCCTAATCATTTTCAATCCATTTTTTGAGGCCCCAAGAATGTCGATCCAGGTCTGATTGACTCAC
>VDFB02039961.1:0-24108 GCA_007258455.2 Sequoia sempervirens | reverse complement strand
GGGAGTAGTAACAATGATCTCAGTTTTGTGTGTCATAGTGTCTTTTCAAGGGGGGGAGGAGGAAGACAAGCAAGACTTTCATGATTGTCAGTGATTGTGTCTTCTATCATCAAGATACCTTCATCCCCAATGGGAGAGCTATCAAGAGAAGAACAATTATGATTATCATGATTATCGATTCTTGCATCCTTTTGTGTCAAACCTTTAGTGGATGATCTTAGTGAGAGGAAGTACTTAAGGGCTTCATCTAACATGTTTAAGTCATCACTACTAAAGGGCTTGGATGATATACTTTTTCTAAATGTAAGTATTTTTTGAATTGTTTCTTGTGATGTTTTTAGTTTTTAGTTTTCATTTTCTAATGAATCTAATTGAAGTGAGCTAGGAACTAATGTTGAAAATGAAATTGCAAAAATCTAATGCTATCCATAATTTACATGAATGTAAATAATGCTATTTCTAATGATTTGAATGTAATAGAAGCTATGCAAACTTAAAATGCAATGTAAAGACTTAGGATGAAATGCAATTTTTTAGATTTCAAATAAGGTAATTTACTGATTACACTATGCAATGATTTGAAAATGAAATGTTGTGAATGCAAATTTGAAATTAAGCAATGCATGAAATGAACCAATTTAAGATATACTTAGTGAAATGCATGTAACAAAAAATATACCAACTAAAACAAATAGTTAATGGCAACAAACAAAAGTGCAGAAACACGGTTTTTAGTGCTGTAAAAGGCAGTTTTAGGAGTGCAAATGGACTGATTCGCCCAAGGTGGCGGATGAGTCCCAATGGGGATTTTTTCTAATTTTTTTAGATTTTTTCAATTGTTTTTGATGATTTTTATGTTGTATGATATGTATTCTAAGTGAAAATGCAATTTTTAGATGATTTGCAATGATTTGAGATGCAAAAATGTAACCTATATGCACTTTCACTAATGCAAAATTTTAGAAACCTTAGATGCCAATTAACTAATGAAAAATAAATGAAATCTAGATCTAGGATGATGGTGGAATCCAAATCAAAAAATAAGGTATTTGAAAATTAGGTTCACCAAAATGAAACAAATATTTTTGTATGTGGGACTCTCTTACACTTCTAGGGTTTTGAACCTTAAAGGAGAGATACAAAAACCTTAACGCTTCACTCAAGAACAAACCCTTGAGATTTTAATGCAAAATATATTGAAATATATCAAAGAGGATTTTACTAAAGGCTGAAAACTAATAAAAGGGGTTCACCACCAAGTATAAAATTGGAAAAGACAAAATTTTTGAAAACATAATGTGATATGCAAAATGGCCTAGAAAATGACTTAGAAATGCAAATAAAGAAAAATAGAAAGCTATGAAATAAAAAGTGTTCACTTGGAAATGTATTGGAGACTAATTTTTTTTTGAAACTCTATAAATGCTTATTTTTAAGCCTGGTGGGACTCATTCGCCATTCTGGGCGAATCAGTCCCGATTTTGGAAAATTGCACCGAAGCTTGTTTTGATCAAATGGGTATCCAAATCCACAAAAATATTTGAAAAATAGGTACAATGGGACTCATTCACCACTAATAGAAAATGATTCTAGTTTAACTTTTTTAGAAACTCAAAAGTGGAATCTATAGCCCTCGGTCTGCTCTTTTTGTTCCTCTAGGTGTCCGGATTCAAAACCCTGATTTTTGGGGTTGTAAGTGACTTTTTGTGAAGATTTTGACCTTTCCAATAGAGAGATGACTTCAACAAGTTGAAACCTATTCTTCAATGATATCTAAGCCTTCAAAGTACCTAGATCTACAATCACAAAAGGAAAGAGAGAGAAAATGTTGATTGTTAGGGAATAGGGGTTTGCTTTGGTCAAACCCCTTTTAGGTAATTAAACAAAAATGATGAAACAAGATAATGAATCATGAATATGAAGTAATGTAATTAGAAAATTTCCATGATGATGGATCTTGAATTTGTACAACAATGAATGAAGAATCTACCATTGAATGCCTTAGAAGTGACCTTGAAAGCTGTCTTGATGACCTTGTGAAGACTTGAAATGATTAACCCTAGCTTGCTTGACTTGAGAACATGAATATATGATGAAATAATGATTTTATGGATTTTTTATATAGGAAAGGAACTCAAATGGCCATTAATTTGATCCCCAAGGCTGACATTGAAGAAAATTAAACTTAAAACCTAGTTTTTCCTGCTCAAACTTTGAAAATAGCTCAAATGGGACTTATTCACCATTATGGGTGAATGAGCCCCATATGGATGGGATTCATTCTTCCAAGGTGGAGAATGGGTCCCAAAGGGGCCATTTTGCTAGCTAAAGTCTCGAGGAATGTATAAATTAAGTCTATATGTTGATCTAGTTAGGCTTTTAATCAAATTATGCCTCAGGATGCACAATATGGGGTCATAGGGGCCTATTAATGATGATATAAAGGGTGATTAAGGCTAGGGACACAAATTTCAATGTGAAAGTGTGGTTAAATACACTCTACAACATTAAAATGAGGTCCACATAGCCTAGAAAGGTACAAGATCCAATGTAAATGTGTAAGACATATTACAACACTAGATCAAGGAAAAACTAAGCCAAAATCCACAAGAAGGATCCAAATGAGTGTGAAAATGTCCAAAGATCCATTTTTGTACTCTACATGAAGATATTAGAAAACTACATAATAGTTTTTCTATTTTATTCTAACATCATTTGGGTCATTTGGAATACTTTTTATTTTGTGATGCAAGGAAGATTACCTAAGCTCCTTGGATTTTAAATAGAGATGACCCCATAAACACCGTTGTTGGAATTTTATTTGGCTATAAGTGCATTAGATCAAAATGTGTCGGTATTATTCATAAACGTGAGCTCGAGACACCATTTATATCAAATGTTACTACTTTTTGTTTAAGTTTTTTAAACAAAAAATAAAACAAAGCAAAACTTTTAGGATGTAAATTAATTCAATTACTATCATTGAAATACATTATACTACTAATAAAATTTCACACTAACTTTTATAAAATTATTGAATAATATAGCATATAAAATTTCAAAAACTTATATTAAAACTATTAAACTCTCTTGACTAATTAAATTAGATTAAGGTGATAATCTACTCGGTTTATTGAAAATAAATTTGTAACTATTTATATCTAATCCAATTATGTCACATAAGCAAAAACAATTTAAGAATGCCAATAAATAAGTTCAATAATGTTAAATTGACATATTTTATTGAAATTAGATTATATAAAGAATAGCCAATAGTGGCATAGTATGATTGTTAAGTTGTTGCAGTGTTGTTCTTTCCATCAAGGTTCAAACCCCATTGGGGTGTGATTGTTGAATGTTTAAATTGGGGAAGAGGTCCCTGTTTGTGATCTCACTAGTTTATAGCTACATGTCAAAAGCGTTTACCCCTTAAAATAATATTATTATATAAAGAATAAATACATTCCTGAGTAAATTATATCCTAGTTTGTTAAGGAACACATAACTAATCAAGACCTACCTCACTCAATTATTCTTCAAAGCTAAGATTAAGATATAAATTGTGCAAGATGGTTAAGTATATAAGTAAATTTCAATTTACTTTCTAACTACTTAATGATCATTAACCGATTTAGAATTCAAAAATACTCATAAGAGTTTACCTATGCTTGTAGATTTACTAATATCATGTCATTACAAATTTTCCCATAGCAATATTTCTATCCTAAATTTTTTTCCATTGAGATTCAAGATTCATAATAAGGATCATGATAACATGTACAATTGAATGTAGTTAATATGATGACTAGTTTTTTTCTTCTCATGTCTAAAATAAAGATACACTGTTTTATAATTTACTCTATCACCTAATTCTAATAAAAATATATCTTTGGTCTATATAATGATAGTAACATTTCCCTTATAAGTCAAAGAGAGAAATCAAGTTCAATCTCATTCCCTAGTGCAACAAAAATGGTTGTTGAAAAAAAAAAGTAAAATCTTATCATCAAGGAAGGACTCCTATAAAACCAAGTCAAGTTCCTTTTTGCTTCAAATAGGTTTAAGTCACCCCTTTCTAGAAACTTTGTTATTCCCCTCAAATTTGAAGGAAGGATTTAAAATTTAGATGATGAGATGGATTATTTTCTAATTCTATTTGATATATTTTATCCCATTAAATAATCTTTATAAGATATGGTATCCAAAACAAAGGGTATTATATAAGTAATATGTGTGAAACAATGAACATCAATTACAACTTATTTAGGTACATCTAGTGTCACATTTTTACATTTAGAGATTTATTGGTGTGAGTATTATTTAAGCAATTTGAACTTTAACCAATGATTACAACTTCTAAATAATTGAGAATTTTCATTTCCAAAATACCCAAACCAAATTGTTGAATTCAGAAGGTCATTCTTTTAAAATAAAATACAATTGTAGATATATATCTATTAGATGAGTACATCCACTTCTATGGAACAAAATTTGAATCCAAAATTAGGCATGACCTACACTTTCTCTTGTGACTTGTATTCTAGCATATTTTTTTAAAAGTTTTTATTTTATTTCTCCCTTGGTTTGTTCTTTTGTGTAATAACCCCACAAAAAAATGAACCGTTCCCTCCCTTTAAATCCTACCAGTTTGCAGTTTTGAAAATTATTCACAAGAATGCAATCTACGCAACTTAAATTATGATATCCCATAATAACCAATTTTTTTTAAGAACATAATTAGTTACTTCATTGATTTTTTTTTTAACTGATATCCCTTCTCAACCATAAAATATCAAGCATACTGCCCAAACAACTAACAAAATTCATTATTCTTTCTATTAATAGGTCTATAATTCTATCATTTTTAACTAAACAATAACAATATCATATAATTTTCTTGTGAATGGGCCTTAACTTCTATCTTATGAAAATGGAGGATAACACTAATTTTAGAGTACCCTCTCCATGAAAAGAAAGGTGAAAATATCAACCATTTTACATGTCTCATATACACATTTTAATTTAAAGAGATCTCACTATTTGTAAAGTGTGTCTATTCAAGGATGGTGAAGAAGAGTCATTCATGAAGAGTAAAACACCAAACAAGAAGTAACTCTAAGAGAGTCAAGGGACATCACAAACGATAGATTTCTTGATGCCAAAATTTTATTTGATGAAGGTAACAAGTACTTTTTTACATATAGAATAAATGGAATGCTATTTATATTACATGAAGAAATATTGCACTAAAAAATCACCTTACCAATGATATATGACATATTTTCAACTATAGGGAAGATATATCATTTACACAAATATGATTTAATTGATGCTAAGATTTTTTTTGATGAAGGAAATTAATATTTTTTTGCATATAGAACCAACACCAGCTTATTCATACTATGTGAAGAAAGCTTGCATGAAAATTACACCTCACCCATTTATAGATAGTCATTTGATCAAATACTAGGAGAGTATCACTTATACGATACCCTCAAACATATTTTAAACCTATTGTAAGTTAATACAACAAATTTTGAGCTTAATTTAAACATAGTTAACATATTATTTTTATCATAATATAACTCTTTTTTTTATGTTGTACTTAAGAATATGTTGAATGTGCAAGAATACAAAATTAGTCACAATCATGATCCATAAGTGATGGAAAAGGTTGTTTGATGCAAATCTAGAGATTATTGTCATGGAAAATATCCTCTTACAATAGAGGAAATAGATTTTATGTTGACTCCAATCATGTATTTAGGTAGCATCTAGAGAAGTATGCAATAGGGAAGAAAATTTAAAACCATATAAATCCATTTTACAAATTTCTACACCAAAGACACTCTTTCAAATTCAAGAGAGTTTCAACCATTCTCTTTGTATTGTCTCACATGGTTGCTCTAGATTATATTATGTGAGATCAAAGTGATGTGTTTGTGACAAACGAAAAGGGTAAATGTTGATGGTGGTATTGGTACAACCAATGTCAAGTAAAATGATAGATCACTCCAATTATTTTGAAAAGTTGAAAGTTCAGCTCAAAGGTTCATTTATAACTAGGTCTTGATTATGTTGGAAAATATAAGTGGCTTATTTGTTTACATGGGACCTTTGCTGGTGTCAATAAAATTGGAAAAAGATACACAATAAGAGGATTTAGATATGGTCAAACAAAAAATTAATCCTTCAAAATATGAAGTTCTAAAATCTAGCACCTAACTTAGATTCAAACTTATTCTAGATTATGTTGTTACAAAAAGATCAAAAGATGATTAGGTTAAAAATAAAATAATAAAAAAATGGCAAGTTCCACCTTATCTATAAGATTTGAAAGGTTATATGAGATCTAAAGAAAATGGTACTATAATGGTTAGTATTCACACAACCATCCACAAAACCAATGCAATAATCTAAGGGAATTATAAACATGCTATTTCAAGTTTAATGCAATTAAATCACCATATTCCATTCATAGATTCAATAAATAAATTTATGAAAAAAAAATGGAATAGATCTCACCAATTTATTCAATTTAAGAAACAATATGAAACAAATCATCACCAAGATTGGAGCATTAGGAAAATAGCAAGTATGAGCCTTCATTAATTTGAAATATTTATAAATTACAATGTTTAGTAGGGTTTCCAAATTTAAATTTCTTAGGTTCATTGGTGTACAAGATTTATAACCCTTTATAATTTCCACAAGGAGGTGATAAATACCTACCTTAGACACACAAAATTCAAAATAAAAAAGTCAACCTACTCCTAAATTGGTGCCTAGGCCTAATATTTGAAATTCACAAGTTTCATGTTAGGTCATCCCTAAAGGCCTTAAGAAAACCAACTCACTGGAATTGAGTTATCACATCTACAAAAATCATAATGAATGTATAAATGAATGATAAAAGTAATAAATGTCACACTTAGCATGGAAAATGACTTAAAATAAGGAGGTAACAACCTCATTCAAGTCATTTATATTTCTCTCTTTATGACACTTGATATTTATTTTCTAAGAGAAGATTGACTACTTGATATTTCTTTGTAACTCTCCAAACTTAGTCAAGTCTTCGTAAAATCCCCACAACATAACCTTATATCTCATAATATTTTCAATAACATGTTCTTATATTTCTTGATGAAGAGAATTCTTAATTATTTATTTATCCTAGCTACTGGGTGAATCGATTAGGAATTCTTCCAAAAGATACAAAGAAAATATTTGATGAATTTTTTATATCCTGGCCATTGCATTAGTTGCTAAATTTCTCTTTTTTTTCAACTTGGCCTTACACTCCTTGAGTGTATTAACTTTCAGCTTTTTAGCTTACAACCATTCTTGCAAAAACTCTTGATCATCTTTATAAAAATTCCCAATTGGGCTAACTCATTGGAAGGTTTAGCTTTATCCTCTACAAAATTGGAGAGTGCTCTTCCCATATAAGAAGTTCATCATCAATTTAATTCTCAATTTCCATAGCCAATATTTCCTATCACTAGTATTGTGATAAGCTCCCAATGCTTATTTTAGTACCTTTCTATCAAGATCTTTTTATCCATCTCTCCAACTTGTTGTAGTAGGTAGGATCCCTTTAGGATCTGGATGATGCGTATCCTTCTTCAATACAACCAAAATTTTAGGAGTAGGTTCATTGGTGTCAATCGATCCTATTAAATGGTTGATGTAAGAGGTGGGCTATGTTGGAGAATTCCAAGATCAAGAGCATGAAAAAAACTTCTACAAGTGAGAAAAATAAGCACAATAGTATGCATATCAATATACAATGAAGAGTGTGTAAATACAATGATTAAGCCTTGCATATATAGGCAAGGATGAGGAGGTGAGAAGGTAAGAGTGAAAATTTGATTACCCCTCCAAAGATGGGACACTTGTGAGATCACTTGACATGTGTGTGAGCAAGTGAAAAAAGGTGTCTCAAGTCACGAGGACACAAGTATCAACCATATGAAGTGAGACAAAGTAAAAGAAACCTAAGTAAACTTAAGCTAGGTGTGAATATGCCAATTCTAGAAAAGCGACTAAGCTAACTAGGTAAATAATGACTCTATTTACACTAATGAACCCCATTAAGTACAAATTAGGGATTAATGTATGGACTAATGATGAGTCCTAACTACAATTCCATGTTAGGTACTCATGCACAAGTTTCTCATAAAGTGGAGTAAAGGAGAAAAACCCATTGGGAAATAAAAATGCCTCAGCAAAAGATAAATGATGCAATGTAATAAAATGTACAAGTGAAGAAGATAGGACTATTGATGACCTCCAAGGAATAATTCTATCAAAGTACAAGAAAAAATTTCCCCATAAGAGAGAAAAAGAGAGACTATGGATCCCCCGTAAGATCATAGAACATGTAGTGTTGAGTGATACTTGAAGGAGAATGTAGAATGTGTTCCTTGGATGTCAAACAAAATTTCTTCATTGTGGAAGAAGATGAAATACATATAGGTGCATGAAATCTTCCCATGTGCAAAGAATAGAAGTCTTTGAATTATGCACAATATCTAAAGACAATGGTGAAATATTTGAAAGATGCTCAAATGCTCCATGTGAAGGCTAATAAAGAATAATAACCAAATATGTAGATGAGTTGACAACAAAATTGATGTGGCTGTTATCATAGTTTCTTTCCAACTCTATAAAATGGGATTCACTAAACAAGTTTGATGTGCCATGTAAGTAATAATCCCAATTTCAATTGTAGTAGAAACACAACTATGAATATCTTGCTACCCTAAATCATGAGAAATCAATGGTGTAGGAACACTCAATACTAGAGAAGAAGAATATGAAGGAGATGTGATATTAGTGTAAGGTGAAATAATTGATGGGGAGGATAGAAATCCAAGGTTCAAATAACCAAACTATATCTCCTTATGCATGTTGAAGGTATTGGTGTCATTTATACTCAAACCATCATCAAATTTGGTAGAACCAAAGGAAGAAAATGAATACAATCTGGAATCATGATCAACATGGCCCATGGAAATGATGTCTCTACTTTGAAAATATTTAATGATCATGAAATGTGGTGTGAAATGAATTTTTTTAATTGTGCTACTATGTGTAATATGATAAATAGAAAGGAGATTATTAGACAAGGAAGGTACATAAAGTACATCATTGAATGTTCCTTCTCCAATTGTAATAGATCTTTTTCCAAGAGTTGACATACAAGTTTTATTTTCCATCACATTTGGTAGGAATGAATAAAGCTCAAATTTGGAAAGCAGTTACTTGAATGTATTTGTGTGGTGTGATTCCATAAAATCAAGAAGCCACATGTGTGATGTGTTGTTTGTTGAAGCAATGAGTGCCATACCCTTATTCTTATCCTTTCCTAAAAATGTGGATGATGTGGATGTAGAAAGGGAAGAACCACCTATCCTAGATGTACACAATTAAATTTGAGTTTGTTGAAGAAGATCCTTCAAGTCATCAATTTATTTTTTGTAATATTAGTGTTCTTGATGCCCTAGTCTCTTATAATAAGTACATTTGGGTTTCTCATAAATTTTCCCTTTTGATGAGGGAGATGAATCCAATGAAGTGTTTGATTTTAATCCCTTAGGCTGATCCTTATTTTTTTTCTTTCCCTTAGATGATTGAGCAACTAATGCTTGAATTTTTGAAGATGTGATAACATCCATAGATACTAATCTATATTTTTCTCTTGTGAGTCCTTCCACATGGTGGTAGAAAATCTACATTTGAATAAAAATATCTCACTTTGCCTAGCTACATTTGGCACAAGTGTAAGTTTTTTAACCAACACTTAATAGTTAACATTTTCTATTACACTAATAGTGAAAATTAATGTTAATTATTTCTATTACATAAGTTGTTGATAAACCATCAAATCTTTTCAAAGGGGGTCTTTTTTATTTTTCCATAACTTGCAAATGGGGGGATGGGTGGGGGTATTTTTACAAGTGTGAAAAGTCACTGAAAAGCTATTTTTGTGCCAAACAAAGTAGCTTCAAGACAATTTCAAAATTGTAATTTTTTAATTTATTTTTTAACCTCCAAAAAATAGTGTAATTTGTTCAATTTTTGATGGGGCATAAAATTTCACCTCATTTGTCAAAAATTAATTTTTTTTTTTTAAAATTCATTAGAATCTCACAAAGATTCTAGATTTATAATCAAAATAAAATTTTGAAATCTCATTTTTCTATATTTATAAAAATCCATGTGAATTATAAATGGGTGATTTGGCTTCCAAGCTTCACAAAATCTTGTAAATATTATCGTGCATCTTTTTGGGGGGGTCAACATTAAGATATAATACAATTTTGAGGGGTTTGGTAATGAACAATGCAAGTGACTTGTTGTGTGTGCATCATGGATCCAAAAAATTATTTGTTAACACCACATAATTTCCACACATGGAAAGTTAAAGTACAAAAAATACTTAAATCTAAGGGATTATGGAAAATGATAAATGGACAACAAATATAGATTACTAGAGAGTTTGAGCAGTTTACTTATCAAAGCAAGCTCGATGAAGCAATGGGACTAATAGGTCTTCTTGTTTCTAAAATAATTTATAATTTCACATTTCTAGTTGTACAACTCCTAAGAAAATGTGGGACAAATTTGAAGATCTCTTTGGTAAAGTTGATGAGTTCAAGATGAACTACAATTGAATGATAAATTAACAACATTGTATCTTGATGCCTTCTCTTCTATTGAAGATTTCTTTGTTCAATTTAAGCCTTTGATTTCTATACTTTAGGGTTATGGTAAAATAAAAACAAACAAAGAATGTGTCTTCTTGATTTTTTTAAAGCTAAAATGTCCTTACGGAATCTTTGCTTCTTCTTTCTACTCTACAATGGATGCTCTTGGAACATCACATGCAATGCCTTATTTTGAATTTTTTTTGATAGAATCACAAGAGAATAATATAAATTAATCTCTATGGATGTTATCACCTCTTGAAAAAGTCAAGCATTAGTTGCTCAATAATCTAAGGGAAATAAACAAACTAAGGATTAGCTTAATGGATCAAAATTAGACACTTCACTGAATTCATATTCCTCATCAACAGGGGAAATTTATAAGGAGAAGACCAAATGTACTTATTGTAAGAGACTAGGGCATGAAGAACACCAATGTTACAAAAATGAAATTGATGAATTGAAGAATATTCTTTAAAAAACTCAAATTCAATAGCCTACATCTAGGAAATATGGTGCTTCCCTTTATGCATCCATATCATCTGTATTTTTAAGAAAGGATAAGAATAAGGGTATGCCACTCATTACTTCTAGGCGTCTTCTTGATTTTGAGGCATCACACCACATGGCTATATTTTGAGAACTATTTTCCATATTTAATCCTTGTTTATTCCCACCAATATTGATGGCGAATAACACCTATATGCTAGCTCTTGGAAAAGGATCTATTGTAATTGGAGAAGAAAAATTCAATGATGTACTTTATGTACCTTCCTTATACAATAATATTCTTTCCATTTATCATATTACACATAGTAATACAAGAAAAATAGTTGGGTTCACACCACATTCCATGATCGTTAGAGATTTGTAGAGTAGATGCATCATTTCCACAAGTCATGTGACCATGATTCTAGATTGTATTCTTTTTCTTATTTTGGTTTTGCTAACTTTGATGATAGTTTGAGCATAGATAACACTAATACCTTCGACATGCATAAGGAGATATAGTTTGGTTATTTGAACCTTGGAGTTATATCCTCCTCATCGATTCTTTCACCTTATACTATTATTACATCTCCTTCCTATTCTACTTCTTTAGCATTGAGCATTCCTACATCATTGTTTTCTCATGATTTAGGGTAGTAGGATATTCACAGTTGTGTTTCCACTATAGTTGATTGGGATGATTAATTACATGACATATAAGAATTATTTAGTGAATCCCATTTTGTAGAGTTGGAAGGAAAATTTGATGATTACCACATCAATGCTCTCATTAACCCATAGATACATCTTTGGTTTTTATTCTAAATCAGCCTTCACATGGAGCATTTGAGAAACGTTAAGAGATTTCACCATTTTCTTTGGATATTGTGCACAATTTAGAGACTTATATTATTGTTATATGGGAATATGTCATCCATCTATTTGTAGTTCATCTTCTTCCATAAAGAAGAAATGTTGTTCAACATTCAAGGATGACATTTTTCATTCTTCTTCGAGCATCACTCTTGACACTGCATGTTCTATGATATTATGGGGGGATCCATATTATCTATTTTTATCTCCTATGGGAGGGAAATTATTACACTTATGTGATATGAATAGTCCTTGGGGGGTCATCACGAGTCATTATATCTTATTCACTTTTAAATTTTATTGCATTTCCCTCATTTCTCTTTTGGAGAGGGGTTTTTATTTCTCACTAGGTTTTTCTCCTTAACTCCACTTTACATGAGTACCTAACATGGCCTCATAGATGGGACTCATCATTAGTGCATACATTACTCTCTCAATTGTACTTAAGGGGGTTTTAGTGTAAATAGAGCCATTATTTACCTAGTTAGCTAATCACCTTTCTAGGATTGACCTATTCACACCTAGTTTAAGTTTACTTAGGTTTATTTTCCTTTAATCTCACTTAATCACACACTTTTCAAGTGAGGTCAAAAGTGTCCCATATTTAGAGGGTTAGGAAGAGTTCCACTCCTACCTTCTTATCTCCTCATACAAGTTTACCTAGGAACATGTGTCATCATGAATTGAGACACCTATTGCCACTTTATCACACACTTTTCAAGTGAGCTCACAAGTGTCCCATCTTTAGAGGGTTAGGCAGAGTTCCACTCCTACCTTATTATCTCCTCATACTTGTCTATATATGTAAGGATTGATCATTGTATTTACACACTCTTCATTTTGTATTGATAGACATACTATTGTGCTTAATTTGTTCACTTGTGGAATTTCTTTTCATGCTCTTGATCTTGGCATTCTCCAATATGGTATTCCTATTGTTTGCAATAAATGCTAAATGTAGGCGTCTATAGGGTGAGTCAATGGTGAAGCATTCCAAATGATTCTCTCACAATGAAATGGATCAAAATCTTCCTCCTATCAAATTAGTCATTAACCTTAACACTTTCCCACAAATGTGTAAGATAAAAGTTCCTTTTGAGGAGGATATGGATGGGGTATATTGATCCACCTATGGATGGCTCACAACTCATGCAGTTAAGAACTACAAACACCTACAAAGAAAAATATTACCCCTACACATGAGAGATGTTGGTTGACACACAATATGAGGGGTAGTTTCCGTTTGTGGGTTCCTATTGTGTAGGTAGATTTAAGTTCAACCATTGTGGAGGTAGATCAACCAAGAAAATAGAAATGATATTTGGCTTGTAGAGATACTAAGATGCTAAGGTATTGTATCAATGAAGGTAGGAATGAGAATAGCAATGCTTCAAGTTTGCATGCTGTTGAATGTGCCTGTAACAAAGTAAACTAGCAACCTAAAAATATGAAAATAATTTGCAA
The DNA here is from genome assembly GCA_007258455.2 of Sequoia sempervirens. Classification (NCBI taxonomy): domain Eukaryota; kingdom Viridiplantae; phylum Streptophyta; class Pinopsida; order Cupressales; family Cupressaceae; genus Sequoia; species Sequoia sempervirens. The sequence goes on along the minus strand of VDFB02039961.1, from coordinate 10,567 downwards.
AGAGGTTCGATAGGTTTGCAAGAAGGCTAATGTATACTTGAATTAGCATATGGGAAGACAAGAAAATTGCTAGAGGGAAGATTGGCCTCTGATATTTTTTTTGAATTCTTACAACTTTTCATAAAATAGTCACAAAAACCCAAAAAATTATAAGAAAATAAAAATTACCAAAATTGACAAAATGAAAGGTCATTTTCATTTCTTGAGCCTTCTGTATGTAATGGATGTGTGCATTTGAATCCATGAAATTAAATTGATAGGGCTATGTGTGGGAGTCACCTTGATGCAGGAAGGAACATGCTCTCATGGATCTAATACCATGTTGGAGAATGCCAAGATCAAGAGCATGAAAAAAACTTCCACAAGTGAAAAAAAAAAGCATAATAGTATATCTATCAATATACAATGAAGATTATGTAAATACAATGAGGAGAAATTTCTTATATAGGAAAGGTAGATGAGGCAGGAAACTACGACTGAACTACTAATTAACCCTCCAAAGATGGAAACATGTGAGCTTACTCGACAAGTGTGTGAGCAATTGTCAATAGGTGTATCAACTAATGAGGACACATGTCTCAACCATATGAAGTGAGACAAAATTATGAAATAGCCTAAGTAAATTTAATCTAGGTGTGAATAGGTCAATCCTAGAAAGGTGATATTCTATCTAGATGGATAGATACACTATTTACAAAATTGGTAGCTATTGTATCCTATGGTGATGGAAGTGCAACGAAAGTGGAAGGGCATATGAAAGAAGTGGAACAAATTTGGTTGTTTGAAATTTGTAGATGGTGAGGGTGAAGGGAGCTCTGATGATGATGAAGATGCAACATCCTTCCTTTCTGATGGCCTCTAGCCTCCTATTCTTGTGGATGCTAGTTTTCTAGGCATGGTCCACCATGTTGTCTCTATCTTGTGTTGGCTAGAGTTTGGTGTGGTGTTGGGAAGGGGCAAATTCTTTTCTTAGATTATTGGTTTCTCTGACCATAGCCTCTTATTGTTTCTCGAGCTCTCTTTGAGAGATTTTGGATACCCATTGTGGGGTTTCTATGCTACTGAGGAATGTGTTTCTAAAGATGAAGTCTTGGTGGTGCCTGCTGGAAGTAGGGTCTCTTTGGCTTCTCATGCTTCTCTGGTTCTTCTTGGGTTCAAAGCTTGTGGGTACCCTTTGTGGTCTATGGTACTTGGTGTGAGCCTCTATTGTGCTATTGTGTACTCTGTGACTCTCCCATGGCTGGGAGTGGTTGATCATGGTGTGTTGGGAGGAGGCTTTGTTCTTTTCAGGGTTTTTGGTGTTGAGTTGGTTAGGGGTGGTTATCTTGGCTTGGAGAAGCCCTTTCTTCCTCCTCCTAAAAGAAGGGTTTACTTGGCTTCTCTAGATATTCAGGATAAGCCTTGACTATTGGAGGTGTGGCACATGCTTGTGCTACAGGGTTCTTGGAATCTGTTGTCTCTTGGGCTCTTTCTTAGAACTTTTGGGTACCCATTGTGGGGTCTCTCTGTTGTGGTTAGTGTTTTTGATGATGGAGTTTTGGTGGTGCCTTCTAGGAGGTGGGTTTCATTGGCTTCTTGTGTTATTCTTGGGATCTCTATCAGAGCTTTTGGGTACCCTTCATGGTTATCTTCGCTATCTTTATCGAAGGGGGTTATATTTTGCTATTGGCTCTGGGCTTTCTCTTGGAGGAGTCCTCTGTTATTGGGCCTGTCTTGGAAGATGGGTGGTGTTTTAAGCTAGTAAAGTGGAATTCCTTTCCCTCTTGCTCCCTTGGAGATTCATGTTGGTTTGTTTGTGGTCTCTCTTTTGGAGCCCTTGTATGATCAAACAAAGGATGGTGTGTTTCCTCAGTCTTTAGGAGCTATGACTTTCTTCCATTTCCTATGCACTGTCTTTTGTTGAGGAGAAGATAGATATTGATGGTCAGGAGTCATTTCCTATTGAGTTGGAGGTGGGTGTGTTGGATGTGGATGGAAGTCCTCTTTTTTGGTTTCCTCTAGTGGTGTTCCTATTGAGGTGGAAGTTTCTCCTATCAAGGTGGAGCCTGAGCTTGCTAGAGAGGTGTTCTTTTGGTGTTTTGGGTTTTCATAGTATCCTCTCATGTAGAGGGGAGCTTAGTCTTCTTGAGGTGGACTTGGAGTTGGTCTATGGTGTGCTTGGGTGCTTCAAGGGGTGTTTCTCCTCTTGTGTGCTAGTGTTTTTGATTAGGTGGTTGGGTTTAATGGTGGTCTTTACCATTAAATTTCCTTTTCCCTTGTTGGGTTTTGTTCTGCTATTTCTGAGTAGAAGGTTGGCTGCTACTTTGTGGTTTTGTTGCCTGAATGTTTTAGGTAGTTTCTATAGTCAAAATTTGGGTGGGGTTTCTTGTCTTGGTTAAAACTAGGTTGTATTTGGGCTTTGGGCTTTGGGCCCATGCTTGTATGTCTTTTGTAGCCTGTGTTGTCATGATAATCTGTTAGAGGCTGTTGTTGGGTTGATCTATGCTTACTGTTGATCTCTTGTGTATCAGCTATCTTCTTTTGTAAAGGGTTTCGAGCCCCTTCAAAACTTATTTTTTACCCCTAACGAATACACTATTTACACTAATAGGCTATCCACTCGAGCCTTTAATTATTCTTTTTTATTTCATCCTTCTTCATCCACTCAAGTATGGCAGAAAAACCACTTACAATGAATTTTATTATCTTTATCTCTAGTTAGGAACCCAAAATTGACCTTTTATATAGTGTAATCCCTAGGTGTCATTTGTACTTCAAGATTATCTACCATGGGGTGGCCACTTGTGCCACTCTAGTACCTTGCTCATTTATCGCAATAATGGATATTTTTCTTGCCCTCTTTCGATATGGTTGGGCCTTGAATAACTATAGTAACACGAAAGCGAAGTCTTCCTCTTCTTGAACATATATTGTATGTCTCTTTTTCATGACATGATTGAGCTAGACCAGGTGACTTGAAGTCTCTACATGTGAAGAGTGAGGATGAGAAAGAGGGGGAATTCAATACTATAGTACTAGGAGTATTGTGGGAGTAATCAACTTGTTCTTCAGGTGTAGAGGAAATATCTTTCCCCAAGTTATTAATGTTTTCAATATTCACCTCATATAGGAAGTCCTCTTTCTGCCCACCATCATCCACATATTTATTTTCCTATTCTAGAATGTGAGTGGATGAAGGTATCTCTATATATGGGGGAGAATTTGGAGGTGAAGGAATATGTGTTTCATGAGGTGGACTTGGAATATTTCATGGAGTTGGATCTTGGGATGGGGATTATACTCATGGAGGAGTTGGAACTTGAGGAGGTGACTTAGGTGGTTATTGGGATGGTGAGTCATGAGGTGGGGAAGCATGAGGAGGTGAGTCATGAGTTGGTTTTTCAAAGACTATCTATATTACATGATGGATTAAAAATATTTCTATCATCCTTCATGTTCTTAGGTGGATTAGCCACTCTATAATATTTAGTATTTTATATAGTTAACCTACAATAGTCCTTGATTATTACTTCATGTTTGTCAAGCTAGTTGGCTCAATGATCTTCCAATGTAGGACCATGCTTAAAAATTTCCCCTATCAATGGGATAATCTTCCCAATAGGATCAAATTTGGTCTTGATTTCATTATGCATGTCCATGGTTGATGGGGCCATCTCAACCTTCGTTGTCTTAGGATTTTGCATATTTTTTCAAGTTTATACTCCCACCTTCATGGGGAATGTATATCTAGATTTATGCTTACTAGCCATAATATTTTGAATCTCTACGACTTGCCTACAATGTTCCAATAAAATCAACCTATCACTTGGATATCTAGGGAAATTATAGGGTGCCTTGTGGAAGTGAGAAAATATGACATGTAAAAATGTTTTGAACTACATATACCTATTTCCCTAGTTTGTTAACTCATTAGTTGCTTCCATAAATAATATTTTTGTAAAATAATTTTTTAGACCTCTTATTATTGCAAAAATGAAGGCATCCTTAACAATACAATAATGTTATCAATTCACCCTTGAGCTCTAAAATTTTTCGCACTTCTTCAGACTCTCTGCACTCTATTGTCAAGGATGTTCATAGATAGGGTCTTGATTGTTTGGAGTTGGGCGCAAACACCATGGCCACTGGCACTAGGTTAGACTTCATTATGAATGAGCTTAGAGAAGGTAGGGAGTACACCCTCTCTGATTTTCCCTCTGATGGTAAAGAAAACCCTTGACCACAGCCTATGGGAAAGCAACATACAGATCTTAGCAAGCTTAATAATGCTTGCTCCCTTAGTGTTCCCACAACTATTGCCTCTACCATACCCTCAATACTGGTCTTCTCTTTGACTGCAGGTGAAAAGGATCCTATCACAACCTTTCTTCATGCCCATGAGGGGGTTTTGATGCTTGTGATGGATGTCATTTTCTCAATGTCTTCAATGGTGTGCCCTAGTTCAGCCAGGGTTTCAAATTTTTAAAGCACAAAAAAATCCATGGGTGAATCAATATCTCTTCAACCTACTATTACATCTCAGGGTTCAACTAACTCAATGCTTGGGTATAGCTTATTTGTTTAAGATATGCCTACTGGTTCAAAACAAGGAAAGTTCAAATCAATGGCCAGGGATGCTCAACCATTGAAGGATAGTTCAATCTCTAAAGAGAATGGGATCTCCAAGAACTTCACAAAATCCTTCATCGAAAAGTCACCCTCCTCTCTTGTTCTTGTATTTTCAGAGAAACTCAAAAAGGAGGTCAATTTTGGTGAAAAGTACTTTTCCTCCAATGTGTTGATTGGTCAATTCAATCGCCTTTGGTCAAAATTATCATATTTACATGATTGGATCTCATTGGCTTGGTGACCCATGCTCAAAGGTAACATATAAGTCTACCCTTGTGCTCAAGAATTCTTTATTGTGGTATTTGATTGCATTTAGGACATGGATGCCATTTTTCAAGAGAAATGGTGTTGGGGAAAAAGCATACTCCTTAAACTATGGTTTGTAGATTTTAACCCTACTACTACTTCATTCTCTATTAAACATGTATGGATTCACCTTTTGGATCTTCCATTCCAATTCTAGTTTATAGATTGCTTCCAAGCGATTGGGGAATCTTTGGGTAAATTCCTTGTAGTGGATTCAGACACAACTAATTTCACCCACACAAATTTTTCCTACATCCTTGTAGAAATGGATGTCACAAGAATTATTCTTGCTAACATCAAATTTAATTTTGTTGATCACAATTGGATGCAACTCCTATACTACAAAGGTTTACCCTTCTAATGTAGGAATTGTTTTGAAACATGTCATATGGCCAATTATTGCCCTAGAATCATTAAAATTTTTGATCATTAGTTTTGGTGGGATGATGCTATGCCTCATCATTACACAATCAAAGCCCCATCAAAGGTGAAGGAGGGGAAGGCTGAACCTTCACAAAAGATCAATTCCTCCCCAGTGGTTAAGGTAGGGAAAGATGAGGCACATCAAGATATGAAACCTTGTATAGTTGCAAGTTCAACTCAAAGACAACCTCTACACCAAGAGAAAATCTAAACCAAGTGGTGGGAGCACTCTGCAGGCTGCATTGCAAATCATGGACCCCATAAAAATGCAGAAGAAGGAGGATGGGGAAGGTTGGAAAGAAGTATAAAACAATAAAAATAAAATTATCAAGACAGATGAATAGGATTAAAATGAAATTATGATCTCACACCAAATCTTGTGGGTAGAATGCAACTTAGAATGAGTAGATTTGCATTGTACCCTTATGATTTATTGTAGCATGCTAGCCATGGCTGGGCATTTATGTAATTTTTTAAATTCTAATCAATAAAATTTCTCTTATAAATTAAAAAAACAATACAATAATGTTTTTGAATCTCCTTCAACCTCAATTGGGGATAGTTCTTATGAATTTTTTTTCTCCCAACTTGAGGGAGCCATCTCTTCTCAATCTTGAAAAACTAGCTTAGTAGGCCAAAAAGTGCACCAAATATGATGTCATATGGAACATGGTATTCTACAATAAATTAAGTAGTTGATCATGTAAAATATCATTCAGGATAGTTCCATAGTCAATCTTCTTGCCTTCCACAATATTCAAGATGTAGTAGCACATCCAAGGGTTGAAATCTTTAGCACAAGAGTGCCTATATACCCTACTAAGAAGTGTGATAACATCTTTTGCATCCTCCTTAATTTACTCATGTGTCACACCTTTTCCATTTTTTGTCTAGGCTTCCTTGGAACCTATTGATCATGAAAGCTTGCACTTCTCCAAACAACCTTATGGGAAATTCAATGAATGGGGCACCTACTTACGCTTCATTGAATAACCTTTGAGATTTTTAAAGAAGCTGACTCTTCCTTTGTGTTTGGGGAAAGGGAGAAGGAAATGCAGAAATAAAACCTAATTACATGGTGATGCACCAAAGCTTTTATAACATTTCAAAATCCTAACAAGTTCCTACTTCTAATAAAGTGAACACAAAATGCCACATACCCTTCATTGTTGGGAGGAGAATGAGCAACTAAGGCATATACATGCACACAATAGTTATTCAAATCTCCCATGGGAAGCACCCATTAAAGTTCAATAGAAATAGGGAACTTGAGATTGAACAAGGTGTTTCAGATCCTTACAAAACTATTTTTCCCGACAACATGTTATGAAACCCAACATAACTTCAACAGGAAAATGAAAGAATACCATAACATGGTTCAATTCACAAGAGTTTAAGTTACAAGAACATAAAAGCTATTAATTGAGAATCAATTATTAGGACTGTATGTAGAAATAAAGAGACACAAATCATTCAACATATATGAAATAGAGAATAAAATGTAAACTAAAGGCCACATGTGCACAATCTAATACAATTTTTTTCTCTATTGCTTGATTTTTTAGAGTAACAATAATGCTAAGGTCGGATAAAAAATTTAAATAGCTATCTTGGAATTGATACAAAAGAGCAATTAGAGCTCTATAAGAAATATTTTACACCCTATCCTAGTACTACTACTACTGATCTCTAACACTAATCATTCTCTTTGAGAGGCTATTAGAAATTACCTTTTATAGGACAAGGGAAGTGTACAAGAATTGAGAACTCTCCATCACCAAAGATAATACCCTAACATGCATCATCATAAGATGACCAACAAAATTTGACAAAAAATTAGATCTGATCATGACAATAAAAATTGAGTTGCTTCAATAATGGTGATGGGTGCAACAACTAGATGAATTGGATTCCATGAGAGCTTCATGTGGATCTCCCTATCAAAAGGAATATGCAAGTTATAAATGTTGGATTAAATTTGATCTGATTTGCTATAGGTAGTAATGGCAATGTCAAAAAGGAAGTTGACCCCCAAAGCTACGAAAGAAAAAAACTCTTTGCCACTCTAAAATGTCTATGAAGGTATTGTTGCCGATAGTGAAGAAAACCCACCTAACAAAAGATGGATGACGTAGCACGTTGGCGAGAATTCTTCAAAAATTGAGAGAATTTCCTATGGAAAATATTGCGAGGTGACCACATGTCTTGCTTTGAGTTGAAAAGGAAGACAATATTTCAAAAGGTTGCATAGGCACTGCGTGGCACCATTGTGCACATATTTAATATTGATGATTAGTAACTTTATTAATTGAATAATAAAAAATACTGTTTAATCAATAAGGGTACACAAATTGGCTAATTAATTAGATAAATATGAATTTATTCAATTAATTAGAGCTGAGCCCAAATGTTCAAGTAAATCAATAATCGATGATGTGTTAATTTTAGGTTTCTATAGGAGTATCAAGATAAAAATTGCCAATTATTCTTCTAGGTCTTGAAAAATTATAACATTAGTTTTTTGAACCATGTGAGGAGGAATGCCATCAATAACTATCTATTATTTCCCATGATCCTAGTTGGAGAGCTCAAATTTCAACTTGGCCTCATACCAAGATAGAAAATTTTTGGTGACTTTGTTGAAAATATCTAGCAACATTTAGAATCCTTTGTTATAAAATTTCAAATCTCAAATCCAATGGGATTTACCTAGACTTGGCATGAAGGAACTAGTGGCCACTAGATGGATTGTTGATTAATAGAAATAACATTGTAATAATCCTCACTAGACCATAAAAATTAGGGTGTGATAGATTCCTAAGATTTCTAGACATTTCATCCCCTCCTAGACACCATACTATTGTTAAGGATGTACCTTGACTCAATGAAACCAATTTTCTTAGGGTAAAAAATTAGAAGATGAAGATTACATGGCTTTAAGAGACAAGATTTCATAATAATTTTCCAAGAGATATTCAACAATGTGATGGGATGTTGTTTGTATGTATCCTTTAAGTTGTCAATGGTATGTGTATCCTTATTAATTAAGCTCTCTAAAGAATTAAAATAGAATTATTCCAAATAAACTTTATGAAAATCATCACCTACAATATCCGAAAGATCTTAATATAACTTATAAGGGAGTTTATCAAAGCTTGGAGATTCATTATTAGGTACAATAAATAAGCATCATGTAGATCCTCATTTATTAGGTACACCTTGTTGTTGGGATGAATTTTTTTGTTGAAAGGTACCCTGGTAGTGCATTGGTGGTACACCTTGTTGTTGGAATGAATTGTTTTGGAGGGTGCCTTGGTAGTGCATTGGTGGTACACCTTGTTGTTGGGACGAATTGTATTGAATGGTACCCTAGTAGTGCATTGGTGGTACACCTTGTTGTTGGGAAAAAATATTTTGAAGGTTACTCTAATAGTGCATTGGTGGTACATCTTGTTGATTTGGTATACATTTGGTTGAAGGATCAATATATGATGCATTATGTGGTATGTATTTTCCTTGTGGTGGGATGTTACTTTGTTGTTCCATTGTTGGAAAGTTTCTCGTGTTTTGCATATTGTTGTTTTGTGGCATGTATTGAGTTGGAACTCTTTGATATTGTTGGGCCATTGCTGCTTGCTTGATTTGGGATGGTTTCCTAAACAAAAGGTTGTCCATTGGTTGTTGTTTAGGTTGATCATTTCTTTGTGAGAAGATTGGTGGCATGTTTGGAATCTCCACTGGTTTAGATATTTTTCTCAAAACTAATTTATCCCCTAAGGGAATGAGGTTAGGATCCTCAACACCTTCCATATTAAATTCTATAGGTAATTTTGTACCACTTTGTGCTAATTTGAAGTAGGAATTTGGATCCTTTCTTAGCAGTTTGTCCATTAGTTTAAGTACCTTGGGATTGTTGGAGTGTTGAAAGAATTCTTCCTCACTATCCACTTCTTCTATGACCATGTCCTTGGGATTTTGGTTTGACCTTTCCATCATTTCTTATTGTTTATGGATTACTTCCTCCTCACTTGGCAGTTGGTTTGGTTCCTTTCAAGGAGTTATAAGGTTTCTTGGTCTATAAATCCATGGGTCACTTCTATCATTTGTGGTGTTTATTGGGGGCATACTAGAGCTAATTTTGTTGGCTTCCATATTTTTTGTATGTTGGTATCTTATGGTTGTCATAAACAAGTGCCAAGACTTTGTGAAAGTTGGTGATTTCAACTTATGGAATGAACTAGTGCTTTGTTTTTGGTATTTCTATTTTTTGAGTGTTTTGGGATTTTTTGTTTTAAAAGGATGGTATCTATTGCCACACATGAGGTGGTAATATGGGCCTTCTAGCTGCAAGATTTTCTTTTTGTTCCTCTTCGTCTAGGATATTAGTTGTGTTTCTCCACTGAGTTGGTGTTCCCTTTTTTCTCAAATATGAAACTTCTCAAACTACTAATAATGTCTAATTGTTCATCTTCAATTTGCATGAGACATAGTTGTATGATAGGTGTCGTAAGATTTAGTTGTTGAAATAGAGAAATTGGATGCCAAATGGTCACAAAGTGAATGTTGAAGGTGTTGGTGTTTTGATATGGTTTTCGTGATACTCAAGACCCTAATGTTTGAGTGATGTTTTTGGTGTATTGGAATTGATGCTATTTTTGGAACTCAAAATGTTGAAAACCTGGGCTGATATTTCACTTTAATTTTCTAGAGGATATGTTTTGAAGAATCTACTTGAACAAGCCTTGAGGTTCAAGAAAATGTTGATATCTTACAATTTTGAGTGAATGAATAATCCAAAGTTGTGTTTTGATTTTGAATCCTAAAACTAGATTGGAGTGTTTGATTGTGTAAATGGATATGGATTGATGTAGATATGACATGTTTTGGAGTCTAAATATTTTCGTTCTTACAAGATTTAACTAGTTTAAAATTAGTTTTCTGATTTTCACTAGAAAGCAAGGTAAAAGTGGTAATATTAGAATAGTAGTGGTAATATTAGAATAGTAGTGGTAATTTATGTCAAAAGCGGCTAGATTTATTGTTGGTATGTGGCGACTAATCATGCTATACTGTATAGCCCATGGTATACTATACACCCCGGCCCCCTATCCTTGCCGGGGTCCGGGGCCGGGCCGGGCCCCGGGCGGGGGTTCAGGGGCGGCAGCCCCCGAGAAAAATCAATGGAAAAAGAAAAATCCGTTTTTGTAGAACCCAAAAATCTGGAAGCTTC
>VDFB02039960.1:0-65942 GCA_007258455.2 Sequoia sempervirens | reverse complement strand
ATGATCGAGTTAGGTGTTCAAAATGATGAACATTGCCTCATTCATCTAACTTGATCCAAAGGGAGTTCATGAGCAACTCCAATCAAAAGGTGTTGGGCGTGAAGGGTAAATTGTTGATTGGGTCAATAGCTTATAAAGTTGATCCTCTTGAAAACCTATTCAATTGTGATGATGCAAGGAATGACAGAGGAATTTTTGTAGTGGAAAAAAGTGACTATGCAGGACCTTCAAAGTTCTTGAAGGAAGCTTAAGGTTGGAAAAGATGTCCCACAGTATGTTAAAGAAATAATCATACAGTTTTGTGAAAAATATGGAGTAGTGGCCTGGTCATATGATGACCTCAAGGGATATGATTTCGAAATCATCTAGCATACTATAGAACTGACAAAAGGATCAAAACTTGTCCACCAGAAGCAGAGATCAGTAAATCTGAAGATTGAGGCATTGATGGCCCAGGAGTTGACAAAGCTAATTCAGTCCCAGATTGTCTTCCCGATCAAGCACAACACATGGGTGTCCAACTTGGTTCCTATCTAGAAAAAGAATGGAGACATCCGTCTGTGTGTGGATTTTTGGGACCTGAATAGGGTATCCCTAAAGGACCATTACCTCTTTCCCTTCATGGAATCTATCTTGCAAACAGTGGCCGACTCAAAAATGTTTACTCTGTTGGATGACTTCTCCGGTTACAACCAGATCTGGGTAAAAGAGGAAGACCAACATAAGACAATGTTCACTACCAAGTGGGGAATGTTTTCCTACATGAAAATTCCCTTCGGTCTCTTAAATGTGGGAGCTACCTTCCAGCGGGCAATGGATATTTCTTTTAGAGAATTGATCAACAAGATTATCTTAATCTACTTAGATGATCTAACTGTATTCTCTAAGTCTAAAGATGATGATTTTGACCATCTAGAAATGGTTTTTAAAATATTCCAAGAGTTCGGGGTATCCCTGAACCCAAAAAAATGTGTCTTCAGAGTTCCGCAAGAAAAATTATTGAGGCATGTGGTGTCCAAAGATGGAATTGTAATTGACTTGGAGCGAGTGAAGGCAGTTAGAGAGCTTCCCCTACCAGTAAACAAGAAGGGAGTTCAATCCTTTCTGGGAAAGGTAAATTTTGTGAGCAAATTCATTTTTGATTTTGCAAGATTAATTAGACCTATTACCCTGATGCTTAAGAAGGATCAATTATTCAAATAGACAAAAGAGGCTAGAGAATCCTTTAAGAAGGTTAAGGATGCTATTTCTTCAACTCCTGTGCTGGTAAACCCAGACCTGTCAAAGGACTTCATAATGTATGTGTTCAGTAGAAAATCCAACATTGCTACTATTTTGACCTAGAAGGATGATGAAGGAAAGGGAGAACATCTGATAGAATTTCACTCTCAGACCTTAAAGGATTATGAAACGAATTATAAATTCATTGAAAGGCAAGAATTCACCATTGTTAAGGGGCTCAAGAAGTTTTGACACCTCATATATTGCAATAAGGTGATAGTATACATCATGCATTCCAGTGTGCTTGAATACATTATGGAAGGAGAAATCACAAAGAAAAGGCCCAACTGGATTACTAAGATCCTCAAATATGACATTGAGGTTAGACCCACAAAGACCTTCTGAGGGAGAGAACTGTGTGAATATTTGGCGCATGATCAAGAAATTCCAGCTGAAGAGGAATAACTCGAGCTTGTTCTAATGAATGAATCTAAGTCCAAAGGCTGCTGGTTGGCAGATCATATGAGATTCATGCAGATTGGGAAATACCCGATGGGCCTCCCCTCTCAGAAGAGGAGATTCTACAAATTTTTGAATAGCAGATATGCACTCATTGAAGGAGTCCTTTTCAAAAGGAACTTCAATGGCGTTCTCTTGCAGTGTGTCACCATAGAGTAAGCAAAGAAAATTTTAGAAATATTCCATAGCATTACCGCTAGTGAACATTTCTCTGCAAATACCACCGCCATCAAAATTATGTGTGCCAGATATTTTTGGCCTACACTATTTAATGAATCACACTCTTTGGTTAAAGCCTGCAAGGAATGTCAATTCTTCACAAGGAGAAGGAAGAATTCAGTAATGCCCCTAAATCCAATAGTTACCAAGGAACCCTTTGCACAATGGGGCCTTGATTTTATCGGGATGATTAATCCCACCTATAGTGCTAGACACAAATGGATCCTTAGAAATACAGACTACTTTACCAGATGGACCAAGGCCATGCCCCTAAAGAATGTGACAAAGGTGGAGATTGTGACCTTTCTCAAGGAACTAGTAACAAGATTCAGTTCAGCAAAGACCATAATCTCTAAAAATGCTAAGGATTTCCTGGGCTCAAAGGTATGTCAATTTGCACTCAATAATGGCATATTCTTAAAAACATCTTCAAATTACTATCCACAGGGAAGTGGCCTAGCCAAGTCGACGAATAAAAAATTAGTTTGAATTATTAAAAGAATCAAGTCAGATCATGAAAAAGAGTGGCATAAGAACCTCCAGGCAACGCTCTAGGTAGAATGGATAACTCCTAAGCAAGTCCTTAAGACTTCGCCGTACGAGCTAGTATACAGGAAGGAAGTGCTATTTCCCGTCTCCATGGAAATTCCTGCACTAATAGCAACTGTATACTTGTCCTCATAATCTATGCAATCCCTCCCCAATATACTTGCATAGATTTCCATGCAATCCCTCCCCAGTATACTTTTCCTCATAATCTATGCAATCCCTCCCCAATATACTTGCATAGTTGCATAGATTATGAGGACAAGTATACAGTTGCTAGTATAATCTATGCAATCCCTCCCCAGTATACTTGCATGGAATTTCTCGTCTCCATGGAAATTCTTGCACTAATAGAAACTGTATACTTGGCTATGAAATGTTAGTATTAACACTATACTTGTCCTCATAATCTATGCAATCCCTCCCCAGTATCCACTTCATTGCTATAATCACCAAAGAATGCTTATTCTTCGTCATACGTTTCAGATGCCTACTAGAAATTTCACCTAGAAATGCCGCCTATGACTTATTGCTAGTAAGCCTAATTGGAGTATTCATTGTGCCTATCTCCACCCAACTACCAAATGCCAATTTTTCCCAATTACCAAGTGCAATTCTACTATTATCTTAGGGTCTATTTATAGAAATAGTTGAGGTACATGCATGCGATAAGCATGATGTTGATTGGGTATTGACTCTAAAATCCCATGAAGAGCCAACTCAAAATTCCCACCAAGAGAAAATTTGAGAATCCCACCCTGTTGCGTCTGCTGTGTGCGAAGTTAAGGAGTAATTAATTAACTAAAACCGGTGGTAGTCTCAAGTGATCATCCGCACGGTCAAGTGCTAATGTGTCATGCTATGGGCATTTTTATTTCTCCAAGGATGAACTCAAATCTTTTGGAGTACTCATTATTCTTTGGGCCTAATCATTCTTTTTAGGTTATTAATTGCAAAACATGCGAAAGGTTTTGTATGCCTTCAATCACCTGCTCAATTTCCTAGGAGATCGCACTGTAGGATATAATGACTAATCACCATTATGAATTGATGTCTTTTCGAAAAGGAAAAAAAATCATTTTGCATGAACAAGAGAGTTGGTGGTACATGTTGAATTTATTGCAAAAAGGAAACCGTTGTCTATAACTCCAAGTCGAAGAAAATACTAAGTGTTGCATGCGAAAGAACATCACTGTGAAAAGCTTTCTGAGTACATTGTTCATCGCTAAGAGCTTTGAGTGCAGAACTTTTCAAAGAACCCAAGTGAATTGCAGAGAGTTTGAACATTGCTAAGGTCCACAAATTCCTGAAATGGCCTAGAATATTCAGATGGAAGCACAAGGAGAGGTGACCCAAAGCTTATTTGATGCCATGTGTGTGACACTAGTGACCAGTATTTTCGATAATATTTCTTACGCTTTGCCTGGGATACCAGAGAAGCCGAAATGGGTCCGCACGCAGGCCGTGGACAAGAAGGCTCACAGGGCTAGAACCTGATAATGGACAAATGGGATAACATTCATGACCCTATCCTTAAAACCAACCCCATGAGTCTTAGGGAAGCAGCCTGTGAGAGAATGAAATAGTCCACTAGCCAATAGTCTTTGGCATACAAGCTATGGTTCAACGGTCTCCCGTAGTATATGGTTCCTTTTGTGCATTACTGCATGGAACTAGTCCATGAATGCATGCAACATTTTAACCTAGTTACCGATGCCTTTGAAGGCTGGGAACTGAGGGTTGTGATCAGTGTGGAGGTTATAAGGGATATGCTATGCATCCCTCCCGGAAGGGGCTCTAGAGTAGAAAAGATGGAGACACTCACTCTAGAGAAAGTGGAAGAGTTCTAGAGGACCAGAGATCTTGCTTTGGACTTCTATAACAAAGAAACCAAAACACCTAGAGAAGATTTTACAAAGCCTCCATAGATTCTGGTCCCACACATCGCTTTTAGCTTGAACTTGCAGGAGGCCTTCTCTATGATGGATTTTGTTTGCGACATAGATGACAACAAGTACGTAGAAGAGTTTCAACTGGGTTTGGGTTTTTCAGTTGAGGAAACAACATTCTTTATTCTGGTATGACTTGGCAGAAGTCATCGTCTAGGAAATGTTGAGCTAGATCAAAGAATACAACACACAACATAAATTCAGGTTTTCTTCTCTCCTCGCTCATATGTTTTTGCACCAGAATCCTGACTTCTTTAGAAAATGTATGGGCTTGGCTATTTTTGATAAACATGGAGTAAGAAGGCCAGTTTCTATATGGACTCCCCTCCTTTTTGCAACTTATGATTACTATACATTTTCAGAGTGCTTTTTGACTCCGATTTTGCAAGATTTTAGTGAAGATGGCAAGCTTTATTGAATTTTCGCTGATCAAAAAGGGTGGATGTAGAGTTTCCGTCCTCCTTGTGATTAGTTTCTTGGGGAGGATTTCACATTTGTTAGGCTGCATGGCTTTACCGAGGAGCCATTCTAACTCCCGACATGCGTTACATACAAGGTGTTGGTCCTCGAGGTATTTTGGTAACTGTTGATTATCGACAAGAACTTTTGCAGGGGTAAAAATAAGAAAGGTTTTTTCTTTTTCCCTTTGAGTTTCAAAAAAATGATAATGAAAAAGAAGCAGACACATGGTCTGCTAGAAGCAAAGCTGCCTCATCTGGGGCTGGTATTAATTTGTGACAAGTGGCAATATAACCCCAAAAATGACTTAGCAGACCTGAATGTTAAGGTGACTCACAACTCCTGGCCTTACTGGGAAGCTTGGCATAATCCATAGTTAGAATAGGATGACCTATTTTTGGACTTGGCCTATATTCCTATTGAAGATAGGAGGCCACCGTGGTTATCTTTCTATTTTCCTTTGGTGAAGCCTAATGAGAAGCACCAAATGGGGGCCACCCTTCACAATGAATTGGTCAAGCATTAGAAGTAGAGTGACAAAACAATTGTAGCCTTCTAGGTTTATCGTTAGGAGACCAAATGCCTTGATGCTCTGTTCCAAGAGGTAGACAAGGATGAAAGATTCAATATTTTGTAGAACAGAGGGAACGATGATACTGACACAAGTGATGATGAGGATATAGACCTAGAGGAGGATAAGAAATACACAGAGAAGGGAAAGGAGGTGAAACATGCCCAAGCGTAGAAAACCAGAAAAGTGACATAGCAGTCTGAAAAGACTTCACTAAGAGTGTAGGTGATTGCATCATGACCGAAGGCCTCACTACCATGCACATGGACTATGAAAAGACCCAGGGTATCCCAACAACCTTCAGAGGTAATAGAGGTGGACAATTTCCCACCTAATAAGAGGCTGTACACGGCTCTAGGAAAATTCATCGCCAACAATTGACTAATGGAAAACTCATTGCTAGCAATTCATTGTGGAAAAATTCACCACCATGAAAATTTATTGTGAGAAAATTCACCACCATGAAAAATTCACCGCCAAGTAAAATTCATTGCCAACAATTCACCGAGGCAAAAAATTAATCGCCATTAATGTTTTTTAATATATATTTCAAAACTTTGATTTTTTTTTGAAAAGAATTTGATTTATGATAATAAAACATTAATCATATTAACTTTAAAGAATTTGATTTATGATAATAAAAATAAAATATTTTTCAATATATTTTATGATAATAAAAATAAAAAATAAATCGATTAACTTAATTTTAATATCATAAATAAACACATGCAAAAATTTATGATAGTAAAAATAAAAAAAATTAATTTAATATAAATAAACACATGGAAAAATATATATTTTTAATATTTGTGCAAAGAAACACATGGAAAAATAAAATAAAATAAAATAATATTTGAAGTAGAAATTAAAGTAAATAATTTATTTTTCTTTTAACTTTTTATGAAAATTAGTGCATAATTTTCATATCAAAATAAACATAAAAAAATATTTAAAAAATAAAATTGTATTGCAAGTAGGTGAAAATTATCTAAAAAAAATAAAATTCAAAGTTTTTGAAATATATATTAAAAAACATTAATGTGGTTAATTTTCTGCTTCGGTGAATTACTGGTGGTGAATTTTACTTGGCAATGAATTTTCCCATGATGAATTTGTCATAGTGGTGAATTTTCCCACGGTGAATTGTTGGCGGTGAATTTTCCATTGGTGAATTGTTGGCGATGAATTTTCCATATGCTGCTGTGCAAAGATGCAACTTCTGGAGAAGGCTCACAGGAGCTTACAACAACCCAGGGATCAGAGTCCTCCACGCCTCAAGTATTTTTGTCTCCCTCTCTTATCACTACATAATCTTTGGTTACTCCTACTACCTCTATTGTATCTGCGCCTCCCATTACTTCGAGTGTCAGCCTTTCTTTTTTTGCTTCTGCTTCCATGGTCATGGGAGGTTTCTCTCAATTCTCCCAAATCGGACATGCAACTTTTACTCCCTCACAGTCTGTCCCACCTTTTTTCGTAGCTCAGTCTGGATCCACCATTACTACCCCTTTTACTCCCACTATATCAGCTCCAACTTGACTTTCCCAACAGATGGAATCCGCTGCATCTCCACTACCACCATCACTCCCCATGAGTCCTTTCACCACTTTCTCGACTGGGCCTTGGTATAAAATTCCCCGTTCTCCCCATTAATAGTCTCTCTACTGAAAAAGACATCAGTTGGGACCACTACTCTCTCTTTCCCTTTTTCTCTTCCTCCTGGTGCGCCCTTCGCTAGTGAGTTGATTAAATCACCATCAAAATTTATGTCAGAGGGCAGCAAAACAAGAGCAACACGAGCTCTCAGGGTCCAGAAGAGAAAAGACAAAGATGCTGCAAAGCTGACCAAGCCATGCGTGTAGACCCTTTTCAATGAAGTTCAATAGTCGTTGCATTTCACAACCATGCATCTGAACACCATAAAACCACAAGACGAGATGCGACCTGAGGACTATATAATTCATACTGCAGGGATTGATTTGCACACAAACTGGCCACATGACAAAGTTTAGTTGATGGAGGAAAACCAACGAGTGGTGACTACTGACTTCCTCAAGCATAGTCACAAACTGAAGAAGAAGGAAGAGGAGCTCAAGAATTTCAAGGAAAGGATGGAGGTCCTACTGAAGAAAGAAAAGGCAAGGGAAGCCGAAATTACACAAATATCTCAGCAAGCATAGGCAGAAAGTGCCAAACTTTGGGCGGAACTTGCGAAGTTCCAATCCATGGATCCCAACCTCGTCACTGAACTATAATAGAAAAACCAAGAATTACAAGAGCAGCTAGCTCAAGCAGAGGGAGAAATGCAAAAAAGGACTAAAGAGCTTCGACAACAACGAATTCAATTGGAGCAAGAAATATAGCAAAAGGATCAGGAGTCCCAGGGCAAACAAGCTCAATTTGAAAGGGAGATCCAGGAAGTAAAGCTTTCCTTGGAAAAGGAATCCACAACCAGAAGCCAGGCTGAGGAACAATTTATTGCTGAGTTAGGGACTCTGCAGGGATGACTCTTCATTGCAGACAAAAGAATTGAGGAGTTGACATAGGATGTCAGGTCAAAGGAGATGGAAATTAGTGCTTTGAAGAATCCTCCCCAACCCCTTGCTACTCAGTCAGATCTCCTATCAGTAGCTTGGAAACTATATATCTCCTACTAGGAAAAAGTTAAGACTTTATGTCTAACTCTTCAACTGGCACTTCATTTCATGGCAAAAGCGGCAAGTTTGAGCAGAGAGGTTCATGTAACAATTGAATAGTTCCCACAGTTCATTGCAGAGAAGGTGCCCGAGGCAAAGAAGTTACTAGAAAAGCTATACACGATGGCGAATGAGGACTTGGTAAACACAGGGATTGAAGACCAGAGGTCAACTTCCAAGAAGGAAAAAGAATTCATCCATTGCCATGCGACCATCCTCCATGCCAACAATTGCTCCACAACACTAGGTCGAACTATGAACAATATACAAATGAAGTTATCCCAACTGACTCAGATGGGCTTGCCCTCCCCGTTTCTCTCTTATGATTCAGTGGCTAATAGAGAGCATATCACAACAACAATCGAGGAGAAGCAACAAGATTTATCCACCTTTTAAAATTTCAGTCAACCCCTACTACTGAGGACATTGAAGGCATCACCCATTAGATAGCACGACTGCTCTTTTAGCTGGTTTTTGGGACCGAGATATCCATGAAGTTTCCTTTCAAAGAAGTGATCTATCTACATGAGGCACAAGAGAATCTACGTGCCATATTGATACCATCCAATGCTGACTGGCTACCTCTGTAGGCCATGATATCAAATCTTTGACTCCATTGCCTGATGAATAAGGATCTAGTCCTCGAACGAAAATTTTTGGGTTCCCATTCCATAGGCGAAATGCTCCTGGTAGTCTCCAAAAGCTGTGGATTGAAAATACCTTGAGCTCCCTTCAGGTTGATAATAATGTTTTGCTTAGCCCTGACCCGTGCCTCATATTATTGGATATCTCCGGACCCTTTTTGAAGAATCATGCTTGCTTCCTCCACGTGTTCACCGCACACTCCTTGCAAAGGTTTCCTCCCTTGCTTCTTTATCGAGCTCCACTGTGCCTCCACGTGTCAGCAGCGTGGGCCTTTGAGACTGCTGCCCTTTGCTTCTCTATTGAGCTCCGCCCACATGCCATGTAACATCATTTCGTAAGCACTTTTTGGCAGACCCCATAGTCAATGCTCGAGACACAGACTTCTCCACATGTTTTCTCTGTGGGGAGTTTCATCGCAATGAAGGGAGGAATGAACGATGAGCCCCGCCCTGTTGCCACGTGTCCTAACCAGCTATGTGGATGAGTGACATGTGTGCGCATGAGAATTTTGCTACTTCCACATTGGGACCACAATCATCATTTGCAGGAGGATGCATCTAGTTCGAAGGTGACTTCATTCTATGTTTCAGAATCTTTTTTGTTGCAATGACCATGGGAAATCATTGCGACAAACATCATTGCTAGTTCCAAGGAATATTTTCTATTACTGGATCTCAAGCAGTGGAATACTTCTCTATATATACTACTTCAGCTCTTTGAAAAGGGGTTCTGAGTTCGGGGAGTATACAAAAAATTGTGGAAAGACACCAGGTCTTTGTATTGTTTTTAGATCATTGTATTAAGATTCACAGAATGTGCCATTGTTGTTCAGACTTTCTATTTCTTAGCTAGTTGATAAGACATTATACTGTGTTGTTATTGTACTGAGTAGTTTATTTGCAGAACTTCTATAATTTCAATATAAGTTTGTTGATTTAGACCATGTCTTGGACTCTTCTTTTCAGTAAATGTGTATGGAAGTTATTTTATGTTATTTGATAAACTTATTAGGCTTTTCATCTATGTTGTCTATTATTTTTGGACATGCAGATTGCTGAACGTGCCCTTAAATCCCATCTGAAAGGAAGATTTACCATGCCCACACCTACATCTTGGCACATTGCCTTAGGTTAGATCTTTATTTTATATATCTACTTCCTTTTCCCATTCCAAACCCCCAAATACAGAAGGAGCCGAATTCTTTAAAAACATGGAGGTCACTTAGTTTAGCTCAATTGGTCCCTCCATTAATTGAGTTTCCCATAAGGTTGTAGCTTGACATTTTTAGGCATCAACAAGAAGCATTCTAAATTAGATCTAAAAGCTCATAAATGCATCTTCGTTGGTTACAATGAGAATGTAAAAGGTTATAAGCTTTGGAATCCTCTAAGTTGTAAATAATATTTTCTAAAGATGTGATTTTTAGGGAGTTTAGAGCTTACTCAGGAGAAGAACAATTGAAGGAGAAAAATTAGAAAAAAATAGTGCACTTCGAGATAAATATTGAGAAGCAAGAAGTTACACATGTGGAAAAACAATAAGATGGATTCGAGGATGGAGAGGAAGAAGAGGGTTAAGATAGTTCAGAGGATGTGCAGGATGAGAACACAAAAGAAGAAGAATAGGTAGAGCCCCATTAGATTATTGTTGCATATTTTCTTTGTTGAGTGCTAGCGATGAACCTAGATCTTTTAGGGAGGCTCCCTCTTTGGAAGATAGTGAGTCTTGGTTTCAGGCCATGCAAGATGAGATGATGGATTTGGAAAGTTGTGACACCTAGGATCTTGTTAGTTTTCCCAAAGGAAAGAATCCCATTGGTTACAAGTGGGTATTTAAAAACAAATTTGGAGCAGATGGTAAGTTAGAGTGATACAAGGCCATATCAGTGGCTAAGGGCTACTCCCAAAGAGAGGGAGTTGATTTTGGTGAAATTTTCTCTCCTATTGATAAATTGAATTTTATTAGATTCATATTATCAATTGCTACTGCTTATGATTTTGAGATAGAGAAAATAGATGTTAAAACTACTTTCTTGCATGGGGATCTTAAGGAGGAAATTTATATGCGACAATCTAGCAGTTTTATTGTGAAAGGAAAAGAATAATTGGTTTGCAGATTGAATAGATCTTTAAATGGTTTGAAATAGTCACCCATGATGCGGTATAGAATTTTGATGCATTTGCATTGAATTTGGGTTATCTTAGGAGTGATGAGATCATTGTGTTTATATTAATGTTATTGATGATCAAATTCTAATTATTGTCTTCTATGTTGATGATATGTTGTTTATTGGTAACAATAAGGTGCTGATTAGTGAGCTCAATAAACAAATATCTAGAACATTTGATGTGAAGGACTTGGGGGCTGCAACATATATTCTTGGTATTGAGATCAGTAGAGATCAAGGTCACATAAAGCTTTGGTTAAGTCAGAGTAAGTATGTTGATACCATTTTGTAGAGGTTTAATATGCATGACTATAAGCTGGTTAGTATTCCATTTTCGATTGGTACTAAGTTGAGCTTGGATATGTGCTATTCTGAAGATAATTTTAAGGATATTTATAAGGTTCCTTATGCTAGTGTCCTTGGTAGTTTAATGTATGCAATGGTTTGCACTAGACTAGATATAGCCCAAGCAATGGGAGTTCTAAGTAGGTTTATGTCTAATGTTGGTAAAGAGCATTGGACTTTTGTTAAGAGGGTGTTTAGATATTTACATAGTAATTTTGATTACTATTTGGTTTATCATGGTGTTGATGATGTGGTCAATTCATTGGACATATAGGGGTTTGTTGATGCAGATTGAGTAGGTGACTTGGATAGTTGAAGGTCCACTAGTGGCTATGCATTTACTTTGTTTGGAGGTGCAATGAGTTGGATGAATAAAAGGTAGACTATAGTTGATTTTTTCACCTCTAAAGAAGAGTATATGGCTCCTAAACATTCCCCTAAGGAGGTAGTATGGTTATAGGGGCTCGGTAATGACATTGGTTTTGATTGTAGGATAATGAGGATTGGATGTGACAGTTAGAGTGC
The DNA here is from genome assembly GCA_007258455.2 of Sequoia sempervirens. Taxonomy (NCBI): domain Eukaryota; kingdom Viridiplantae; phylum Streptophyta; class Pinopsida; order Cupressales; family Cupressaceae; genus Sequoia; species Sequoia sempervirens. The sequence continues at coordinate 54,080 of VDFB02039960.1, read as the reverse complement.
TATTTTTTTGACCAAATATCCTATGTATCATGCTCGTACTAAGAATGTTGATGTTTAGTATCACTTTGTGCGAGAAATGGTTGAGAATGGTAAGGTAATGATTGAAAAGGTTGACACTTTGGATAATGTTGCAGATTCTCTTTTGAAGTCAGTGACCATAGATAAGTTATCTTGGTGTAGGAAGGCCATGGGCCTTGATCACTATACTTGATTTTATTATTTGTATCTCTTGGATGTAATTACAATATATAATGTCAAGTGGGATAATACTAGGATAAGGTGACATTAACCTTGTAATCCTATGCCATTTATATGTTTCCATGTTCTTTGGAATGTGTACTAGGGGACATAAGAGAAAATCATTAAATTTTGACATGTAATTATATTTTAAATAGAGGATTTAATTTTGATGGAGGTTACACATAAAAAATGAATAAGGCATATTTCTTAGGTTTCCATATTGGGAGTTTAAAGGTCTTGGATAGGGTTTCATGCCCCAAAATTTAAACTATACAATACACCACCACCAATTTTTTTGAGCAAAAATGCATAAACACTAACAATAATTAACTACGCATGAACAAATAACATAATAACATACTAATGCTAAGTTTAACATTAATTATCCCTATCAACATTGATTTTAATGACACTTGTATTAGTATTATTTATTCAATTATTACTATTTCTTTTAATATTAATTATTAATTAATATTTACTAACAGTATTAATATTGAAACTAATTTTATAAATAATATTTATAATAATATTAACTTAATATCCAATCTTAATATTTTATTTAGTAATACCACCCTCATTAAGTACCAAACTTAATGTTTATGTCAATCTGAATATTTAAATTTAATATTATATTTACTTATAAAACTAAAAATAATGTTACCAATTTTACTTTTAATATTACTAATATTACCAACTCTACATTTACTTCTAATTATATTATCTTCATTATTCACGAGATAATATATATTTACTATTATTACTAACAATTTTTCCAACTATAAATTTTACTCTTAGTTTTGCCAACCATTAATTAAGTAATAATCAAACCTCTTAATGCAAATAAATGTATTCATAAAAAGTATTATAGCACTTGTCAAATAAATCACTACTATCAACAATATTATTATCTCCAAATCTAATTTTACTCTAGATATTATTAGTATTGTAAATGAAATATTAAAATCACTATCTAACTCACAACCAATAGTATAATGGCTATTATTTGACCAAGACACAATATTACTATCTATTCATATAAATATTACTATATATTCATATAAATATTGATATTTCATTTGACAATAATTTCATTATTATAATTACTATTTTTACTATTACTAATATTAATGGTACCAATATAATTATATTTATCCTCCTAGTAACTACTTTTAAATGGAACATTATAATATCACTTACATTAATGCTAGATTCTCATTATTTAGTTTTATCAATTTAATATTTATATTTATATTGATTTTATCATCAAGATTACTATAACTAATGATTATACTACCACTCATGTCAATATTAATATTTATAAAATCTAGTTAAATATTATTTTTAACATACTATGATATTATTAATATTTTCAAAAATAAACTTAGTTCTTTAACTAAGAATATTATTAACTAAGAATGTTAAAATCTTCCGGAATAGTTATATTATGAATATTAATACAATATAATAAAATCACCATATAATAATACCATTCATATTATTATTATTTTATATTAGATATGTTCTTAAAATTAATATAGTCTCAAATATTGATAACATCTTTGGATCACTTTATACTAATTATTAATGCTAAAATTAGACCCATCTAGATTGACAACTATACCAAAAATAAACTCGTTAGTTAAAATAAATATTATTGATGTTGCCCGTTAAGGGGATGGGTTGGGTGAATCCAACTGTTGGTGATCCTGAGAAAGTGTGTTGGGAAAGACCTCAAGAAGGTTGGTGGAAAATTAATTTTGATGGAGCCTCTAAGGGGAACCCTGGCCCATCAGGTGCATGGTTTATAATCTGGGATTGGAAGGGTGATGTGTTGGTTTTAGGGGCAAAGAAGTTATTGGAAGGCATGAATAATGAAGCTGAAGCAACAACAACTCTATTAGCAATAAAATGTGGAAAACAAATAGGAGCAACAAAGGTTCATCTGGAAGGTGACTCGTTAATAATAGTTAAAGTAGTGATGAAGGGAACTATTGGTGCTTGGCACCTTCATAATGCAATTGAAAGGATTAGAGAGGAGATAGAAACTTGCAAAGATTTTTGTATTAGTCACATTAGAAGAGGGGGGAACATGGAGGCCGACACATTATCTAAATGGGCTATAACATTTAAAGGTAGCGATGCTTTAGCATTAGAAGATCTTAGAGAGCTAAACTTGGAGGCTTAAACAGTGGCATATGATGAGTACTGCACATTTAATGGGCAGGGATGTAGGACTATCGAGGTAATTTGAAGTGACAAGAGAACTCATGTATTCGGAGTTTGGTGGCTCTCGAGTACTCGAAGGATTAAATGCAAAATGAATGTAGTTAGAATGTTTTTATTCCCAGATTGAGGTAGATGTCGTTATTGTCAAGTTGGGAGTTATATGTGGGTAGGAGTTGTAGTGGTAGAAAGGGGTGGAGGCGGCGCTGGTAGCGTAAATAAGCTATGGAGGAAAATTTTACTTTTCATTCCCAAAGGTAACTAAGGCCTTTCTATAGTGATGCTTCAGATAAGTGATTAATGGGCCTATTTTTGGTGGAGGATGGTAGGTTAAGGAAGTGTGTGTGGATGATCCTTGGAAGGGATTTTGGAATCTTGAGGCATTGCTATAGGACAAACCTGGATGTCTATGCATTAATAGCAACTTGGGGGTTAGATTTGGGTGAGCAAATTGAGATGGTTCAGAAAGTGATGAACAAAATTGTTCATGAAGACTTCTTGGTTGGCATGGAATCAATCTTGGAATGGTCAGTTCCAGGAGTTGGGATAGATGCTAGAAAGGGAATAGTGGATGAGGAGTTGGAAGAATTATTCGGGGCAGACAAATGTATGTATTTCATTTGATGGCCAGAAGGAAAGTTCAAGTCACAGTGAAGAGAGGAAGCTTGTTTAGGTTGGAAGGCACTAAAGCTCTTTATCGAGCTCATGGAAGTGGAGGAGGTGTAAGAACAGGTGAAGGCAGAGCTATAGGTTGTAGAGGGAAACACAAAGAGAGGAAGACGTGGGATGAGGAAAAAGGGGAAGCACTAGAGGAAGCAGAAGGTGGTGGAGTTGAAAAGTGCAATAATGGAACCAGGTAGATGATGGAGTTGGACTTTAAGTCCTTTTTGTTATGTTTTTTAATGTCTCTAGTATTATAAATCGAGAAGTATAGATGAACTGTTGAACAAGGTCAATTAGTCATTTTGGTGTTAGGTGAAGTTAGTTGGGGTAATTTTTGTGGTAGTTTCAGATTATTAGAAATTAATGAATAGGGGATTGATGTAACTTAAGCATGTTAAGATGTTGTGAAGCTGGTTTTACAGATGCTAGTTTTTTGGTTGTGGTGAAAATCAAACTGAAGATGTAAATTTATTTTAAAAGCAATATAAAACTCTTATTACCGACCAATTTTTTTTTTTATTGATGTTTGATTTTTACTTAAACTCTCATAAACAAAAAAACCAATCCAAAAAATAATCAAAAAATTAAACCAATAAATTGAAACTAATATTTCTCAACATAACTTAATTAAAACTCTTAATTAATAACTAACAACTAACTTCAAAGCTAACTTGTGAATCCTTATAAGGAATTTTCTCCTACTTGCATCTTCATTTTCCCTTTTCAAATTACATGATAGTTTCTAACAATTTTCTTTCATTCTCTCATTTAATTTTCTTGCAAAAGGAAGAATACATAAATTAATTGTGTTGTCATTTGCAGATTAAAAAGATCCTCCATATTTATCTTTTTTAAATTGTAGAGTGGTAAGAAGTTCCCAATATTTTATATTTATATATATACACATATATACACACATATATGTATGTATATATATTTATATTCTAAATATAATTGATCAACATTCACAAAAAAAGAAAAAAAGATTTGCAACCAACAACAGGAACAAATTTCAGACCCTTTTTTTTAGACTCTATCTTCTATTTGTAAGAGAGGGGGACCAACCACACCAAGGCTCTAGGTCATGGAGAGATAAGAAGGGAGGGCTGCCCTGACTTACCTCAAGCTAATTGATGTTTTAGAAAAGAATCGAGAATGAAGAGCACTCTCAAGTGCTTTTGTCACTTTGCAGATTCGAGAGTGTAAATGGGGCTAGATGAGCCAATTTTTGGAGTTCAGACTACACCTCAGACAAGTCTTTGTCCAAGGATGACATCACGGGTCTTGGACGACAACGTGGTGCACTGGCATCTCTCTAGTGCATTGGCGTTTGTATGACATGAAAACGTAAAATGGAGTATAAAATACCAGAAACCTACTTAACAACCTAGCTAACTAGTCTTAACAAAATGAATAGAATTATGAAGTACGAAAAGTAAGTATGTAAATGATAAACTAGGTAGATGAAGACAAGGGTGATGAATATCAACTCATTGAAACTCTAGTTCGCCAGTGAGCTCTACACACATGTTCACCTAGACACAAGAAAGAGGGGAAAAATGTTGGGTTGTATAGGGGTTTTCCTCAGTCAAACACCTACTTTGGTGTTTCCATCTCCACAAATAGCTAGAAAATCCACAAAGTAGAAAATGCAATAAAGGAAATAAGAAGGAAAACATTAAACACTACAAAAGATGCAATGCTACTCTATCAAACCACAAAAGGAAGAAAAGAGTGATACAATACCACCTCCACCCAAAGGAACTCAAGGCCAATGAAGGGAGAATGCACGGCAACAAGCTTGGAAAATTTGACACAGCCGCAACAGTGATGAAGGGAGGTCTCGCAAGAATCCAAACTCGCAGCTTCTATGGTAGCACCACACGTACAAAGATGGAATTGATGGAGTAACAAGCTTGCTTGCTGCAATGCTCAATGGAGTTGTGAAAACTACTTGAGAGAATGTGATAGATTGTTGGAAGATGAAGAATTGCTAAGCGATGAAGTGAGTGTGAAATGAATTCCTTTGAAGACCAAAATGGAAGAGTCATTTTTGGGTTAGTTGGTCACACAGAGGCATTACAATTCATCCCCAATGAGGAGTGTGATGTCCCTGCGAACTCTAGAGGCAAGAATCTATTAGGGACGAGAGCACACCGTGCAGACGTCTGTGTGCCACGCTCATGTCCCTGACGAAAATTCCCCCATAGACACACACAACATGTGCCAAATGAATGGAAGATAGGTGGGTGATGTGGAATTTTTCCTTCAGGTTTGATTTTCTAAGGTGAGGGGATGCAAAAGGGAACTTACACAAGGCGTGCAAATTTTCTCCTATACATTTTCCCCCCACTTTAGTGAGCATGAGTATCGATGAGTTTTTGGTAAAGTAGATTGAAGGGTTCAAAATGTATACCTAAATTATCGAGGAATTAGAATGTGATTTGACAAACTTGAAAGCGCAGGGCAGGCAAAGGAATCCACATGTACTCTCTCTTGGGGAGGTTCGAACAAAAGGACTCCGTAGCTCCGTGGAACTACAAAGTTGAACAAAGTACACCAAAGGCCTACAAACCAACGATGGACAAATCGCACAGGATGCAAGCGCTTCACAGGTCCTCAGACTTGCAAAGAATGCATTCCCCCAAGTACTCTCTCATGAAGGAATCCCAATGTAAGGGGACTTTATAGAGTCAGACTGGAAAGCAACTTTACAGGTGCACCTACAAAGGAACATGTTAATCTGTAGATAAAACATATTAGAAATCAAAAAGCAACCATGCAAGCAAATAAGCAGATAGTCAAAAGAAAATTGAAAATATTTCAAAGGGGTCCCTCGGGAACCCTTCAAAAGAAGAGGGGTCCACTCAAAGGATGCACTATTTGAAAGTACAAGAATGTTCTTCGCAAATCAATTCAATCATCAAGGAATCCTTTTGAAAGATGTTCACTTCATCAAGGAATTCGAAAGAAAGAAAACTCCCCATCACGAGGGCAAGGTCAAGGCCTCTCCCATAGGAAAAGCTGCTCCCTCCTTGGAGGAAAGTTCTTCAAGTTCTTTCTTTATGAACCCATGATGAAGGGAATGCGTTCTGCTAGGGGTCCAAGTTAAGAATGTGATTTTTGAAAAAGTTTGAAAATATTTTTGAGAAAAGATTCGTTGGCCATGAATGTGTTGTTTGAAAATAAAAGTGTCATGATATCCCCCCTTAGGGTGGTGCGTGTTGAACCCAGAGGCACACGATAGCCTAAGGAGAGAAAGTCTAGAATGAAGAAGTGATGTTGTGCTCGCGGGACATAGCGAGAACTCACTGTGGTGATGTTGTCATGCACACAAGGGACAACACATAAATACCACAACATCACAACTCAAGCAAAGAAGAGAGAAAGATAAAAAAAACTACAAAAAGAGACAATAGCATCACAAACAAATGGCACAAGAGTGATATGATATTTCAGGGTTAGAACTACTCATAAATATCTAAGTATAATAATAGTATATAGATGATCTGTCATCAACCCCCTACTATATCGGACCATATGAAGAATGCACGAGAAGAGAAAGTAAAAATAAAAAATTGGGTCAATATGGAAGGAAGCCTAAATGCTCCCAACACTTTGCATCATCCCCAATGTGCCGAAAATCAATACACATAATAGAGGAAGAAAGATTCCCCAATAGAGGAAGTTTTATGACACATAATCACTCCTGTATCCAAGCACCTACAAGGGTGACAAGAGTCATCCAGGAAAACATAATGCAAGCATGGGGGAACACATCACAACAAACACACACCTAATCTAAAGATAAATAAGAGGCGCCCCCCTAACACTCATTGACCAAGAGGTCATCTTCTTCCCAATCTAGATCATTGTACGGGAAAGGTTGGAAAGCTTGTAGTAGTGGAATGTTAAGGGGGGAACTCTTGACCCTCTCGCAACAAGGGCCAAGGAAGGAGACTCTTCGGAGTCTCCTCCACTCAGTTCTTGTGGAGAAAAGGTCAGGGATTTTGTGGAGATTGCTAATAGGGTTGGGACCTCATCTAAGGAGTTAAACATGCACTTCATGTGAGTGCCATGTGTTACCTCAATGGGTGAGGGAGGAAGTGCCTAAGATTCATTGCTAGGCTCACTGAGTGACTCAAGAACAGCGACGAACTTAGGGGACATTGGAGCTTCCTCTGTCACAAGGACGATGCATGCTAATGTAGAACCACCCTTTGAAGAGGGCGGACTCCTCTTATTCCCCCCATTGTTGGAAGGGCCAACCTCCACCTTCTGCTTCGTCAAAGGGTGTAAGACCCCATAGATGAGGCAAAAGGCACCAAGGGGGAGGAGAAAACCACGACGGACACCACCGAAGTATTTAGCATGTCCACGGGCTTTGAGAGTGGTGGGATGTTCAAAAGGGACATCAAGGGAGGTGGCTCGATGGAAGGAGCAATAAACACCTGCACCTTTTTAGGGTCAGGCATGCTCGTAGCAAGAGCCAGAATCATAACTGAATTTGATTGAATCAAGGCAGAGGGTACGAGAGACAAGGAGACAATAGGAGGCCCTGAAATAAGGGTGGTCAGCTCTCCTTCCTTCCTCTACAAAGTAGCCTACTTAGCCACCAGAGCCTTTTACCGACACTTGCATTAATGCGCAAGGAAGTTTCTGTGACTCCAAGGGCCAAAGACCAGAAGCTGAGATGAAATAGAAGGCTCTTGCATAGCTATAGGAGTGTCCATCATGACCATTTTTGGTGGAGGGAGAGAGTCCTAGATTGGAGTAGGGGGAAGAGACTAAGAAGAGGTTGAAATAACAACAGGGTGAGTTGGCTCTAATGCCTCAGCAGCGGGCCTCTTCCCATTCATTTCCTTGGGGGCAGGAGTAGTAGGAGGCCGCAAAGGCCAAGACATAGAGGATTCCCCATGAGGACCCTTCCTTCTACCATACAAGTAGGATCCAGGGCCTAGGAGGCACAGTAGGAAGGTCCGATATCCAGATCTTGGCTTTACACCAAGCGGGCACCATCAGACTTCTTATGTGAAAGCTAGGAGTAGTCATCCAAAATTCCTCTTTAGAGAGGGGGGCAGAAGTGGTACCCTAGGGACGGGTAGGCCTCTCCTTTCCCTTTCGAGAGGAAGAACAACTTTCTGCTACACTACCAGAGGAGTCACTTTCAATTGTCTTTTTCTCCCAGTTTTATAATTCACATAGTTTCGATAAATTAGGTTTGTTCTAGGAGGGAACAGACCAACTGGGGTGAGCAAAAAAAAATCTAATGAGTAACCCCCACGAGATACCAAAGGCCAATATCTAGTGTCATGCACGACGTGCACAACACCTTTGTGGGAGAACTTTAAACATTTATGAATAACAAAAGCTATTCCATTCATGGAAGCTAACCATGGGATTCCCAACTTCACCTTGAACATATCATATTCTGGAATAACATCAAAGGTTGTATCCATAGCCCTAGGTCTAACTAGGATGGAAATGGTTATAGATCCATATTGCTTGAGAGAGAGACCATCATGGGTACGTATGGTAGACTTCATTTTTTCATATTCCTCCCTTTGCAATGAATTCAACTATAACGTCTCCTCCGTAATAACATTCACTCAGCTTTTGGGGTCAACTAGAACTCTTGTCACAATGTTTCCATTGAGGTGAGCAGGAATGTATAGGGGAGAGGGATTGTTATTCAAGGGAAAGTTCTACGAGGTGAATGTCACATCTGGCGAGCTAGTCATAGGCTACGAAGAATGAGTAACTGAGACCATGCTAATGTATGCTAAGAGTTGAGGAGAAGCATCAGAGGGATAAATAATCAAGTTCATAGAATGAGACTGGAATGGGTCTGTGTAGATCTGCAACTCACTATTGGCCTTCACTACTGATTTATTCGTATTTTGTTTCATCCCATCGAGACGAATGGTACCGTCATCGATGTGGTCCTGTATCTCATGTCGCAGGTGTATACAACGCTTAGTATTATGCCCGTTAACTCGATGGTACTAACAAAAAGCATTCGCATCATACTAGTCAGGATAAGGTTCCTTAAGAGGTCAAGGGTTTTCCAAAGTTATGATCTTATCCTTCAACAACTTTTGCAAGATGGAAGAATAAGATTCTACCAACTTCATAAAATTCCTGTTGCATCTGAGGCCATTATCATTTGTCATGGAGACTATATTCGCAATAGCTTTACCTTTTCCTTAGATAGATACAATAGAATTTCCTTCTAAATGGGAGCACAAGGAAGGTCTCCTGAATTGAACTACCATTTGCTGATACTCTCTCAATGCGGCACATAGATGTGCAAAAGAAGGGTATTTCATTAAGGAAAACTTCTCCTGCCAGTCTTGCTGCAGGTTGCCTATGAACAAATTTTGCACATCAGAGTTGGGAAGCCAGTACGAGATCTATGAAAAGAGCACTTGGTATTGTGCTATGAAGTCAAATATCTTCTCATTATATCCCTACTTACATCAGATGAGATCCGAGAAGGTAATCTTCAGACCAATGTTAGCTTGGAACTAATGGATAAACTGATTAACAAGTTGATCAAACAAGAATATAGAATTATTAGGCAAGGACCAGTACCACTCGAGTGTTATGTCCTTGAGAGATCGAGGAAAGATTTTTTCCATCAAAGCATCATGATGAAAGAAATCCATGCACATGGTGTTGAAGGTTGACACATGTGTCCGTGGATCCCATTTTCCACCATACTTCTCAAACTTAGGAATCTCCATCCCTTGAGGGAAGGGAGTACTCAAGATTTCTACCAACAATGGTCCATGTCAGAAGAAAGGTTGAAAACTAGGCTGGGAAGAAGCCTAGAAAAGGCTCGCTAATTGGTTTTGCTTCTGAACCATGTTTTGAAGAAGAGCATTCAGGATAGGGTTGGAAGATGAGAAAGGCCTAGTGGAACCTCCAAAACCACCACTACTAGAACCACCTCCGAAGCCACCATCGTGACTGCCACTAGAGCCACCACCACCAATAGGGCCTCTATCGGAGCCACCACCATGGCCTCCACCAAAGTGACCTTCGCTAGCACCACCTTCGCTATCAAATCCAACACCACTTATTCCACTGGAGCCTCCACCACTAGTGGTAGTAGGAGGGGTATTCTACTCACCTTGACAGTGTTAGGCCTTTGAAAAGTAGAATAGACATTGATCGAGGGGCCTATTTTGGCCATGCATACAGACATGGTAGGCATGGAAATGCCTATTTCTCTTTCATAGGCATTGAGCACTTCCCCTCGTGTAGTACCCGGCCTAGACTTATACGAAGGGATATAAAATTTGGTTAAATCAACAAGGCCACGTAATAAATCTATGCATGTCTGATCCTTTCCTAACAGATGTCTCACCTAGCTAGTAAGCCTAGCAACTCTTGACATGTTTGGAGCTCTCTCCAAATGATTCTCAAGGTCTGACAATTTGTTATCCAATGCCAAAAGGTTTTCCTTAGGCATATGTAAAACATCATCCTCATCTACGGATGAAGCCATAGGGGATACTGGGGTGGTAGGAACATGAGTGGTCTCATCAACGAAACCCATCTCATTGTTAAAGCCTATAGGAAAACTAGTGTTGAAGTTGGTAGCCAAACCAATGGAAAAAATGGAGGTGAAACTAGAAGTGACCTTCATCTTCTCCATCAATAGGTGTCACACACTTCTCCTAACAACGTACCTGAAAGTCATGGACTAGGTTGTGATGCTCATAAACCTTCACAACACTCAAGCTTACAACAGTCATCAGGCGCGAGGAAAAACTTTCAACATAGGCAAATGGATAGAAGTTGTTCATGTCGGGTTCACCAAAAATGTGAGAGGGGGACCAATCACACCAAGGTTCTAGGTCACGGAGAGCCAAGAGCGGAAGGCTGCCCTAACTTACCTCAAGTTAATGGATGTTTTAGATAAGAATCAAGAATGAAGAGCACTCTCAAGTGCTTCTGTCACTCTATAGATCTGAGAGACTAAATGGGGCTAGACGTGCCAGTTTTTGGAGTTCAGACTGCACCTCAGACAACTCTCTGTTTGAGGACAATAGCATGGGTTTGGGATGACAGTGCAACGCGCTGGCATCGTACGACTAGAAAACATAAAATGCAGTATAAAATACAAAAACCTACTTAACAACCTAGCTAACTAGTCTTAACGAAATGAATAAATTATGACTTGTACGAAAAGTATGTAAATGATAAAATAAGTAGATGAAGACAAGGGTGACAAATATCAACTCATTGAAACTCTAGTTCACCAGCGAGCTCCACGCACACGTTCACCTACACACAAGCAAGAGGGGAAAAATATTGGGTTGTATAGGGGTTTGCCTCAGTCAAACCCCTGCTTTGGTGTTTCCACCTCCATGAACAACTAGAAAAGCCACAAAGTAGAAAGAGCAATAAAGGAAATAGGAAGGAAAGCCCTGAACACTACAAAAGATGCAATTCTACTCTATCAAACCACAAAAGGAAAAAGAGAGTGATGCAATACCACCTCCACCCAAAGGCACTCAAGGCCAATGCAGGGAGAATGCAAGGCAACGAGCTTGGAAAATTCGACATAGCCACAATAGTGACGAAGGGAGGTCTCACAAGACTCCAAAATCACAGCTTCTATGGTAGCACCAGATGTACAAAGATGGAATTGATGGAGTAACAAGCTTGCTTGCTGCAATGCTCAATGGAGTTGTGAAAACTACTTGAGAGAATGTGATAGATTGTTGGAAGATGAAGAATTGCTAAGATATGAAGTGAGTGTGAAATGAATTCCTTTGAAGAAAAAAATGGAAAAGAAGGAGCCATTTTTGGGTTGGTTGGTCGCAAAGAGGCATTACAATTCATCCCTAATGAGGAGTGTAATGTCCTTGTGAACTCAAGAGGAACGAATTTGTTAGGGACGAGAGCGGACCATGCAGATGTCCAAGTGCCACGCTCACGTCCCTAACAAAAAATTCCCCCTCCGACACACACAACATGCACCAAGTGGATGGAAGATAGGTGGGTGATGTGGAATTTCGCCTTCGGGTTTGATTTTCTAAGGTGAGGGGATGCAAAAGGGAAACTTACACAAGGGATGCAAATTCGCTCCTATACACTATCATACACAGATCTGAATATATCATTTGATTAAACTATGCTAAATACTACTTTACATGATTCATATTCTAAATGCTCCAATCAAAGGCTATTCACCAAATCCGAGCTTCAAACCCTCGTTTGCCACTATGTCAAATGATCTCCAATTTGGATGAAACAAAAACCAATCTTGACTTTCTCGAGCCTCCTGGACACGTTGAAATAGTCAAAAATACCACCAGTATAACCAAAAATGTTGTAATCAATCGGATCTCACAAAACACATATGCAATACAAAGAGGTAATTAAATCTTTGCAAACCCTTTATGATTCTCTATATTGTTCAAAACGTAAGAGAAGAGAATACAAGAATTTAAAATATTTTTACACGAAAATCTCAATTTCTCAATTAGGGATCTATGAACTTAGATTTCTCTACAAAAGCTCTGATACCATGTTAAAAATATGAAATAGATTGAATAACCCAAGAAAATTTTTAAGACAAAAATCAAAGCTACATAAATTGGAAAAGCATAAAGAATGCAAACCAGAACTCTGAAAGATTATGCAATGTTGATATGACAATGCATTAAGAGCTTCCAAGATGAAAAATACAAGCTAGGTAGTGAGTTTATATAGAACTTAGGAGAGGATGGAAGTGGAAAATAAACCAATGAAAATTGACCACCAAAACCACCAACATTAAATAAAGTGATGAAAAAGTAAATACTCCACCCTTAAAAGGTGGAGGAAATCTCATCACTTTATCTCCTAGTTATTAAATGATTAACTGACTTTATTATCCTAAGCAAGGTTAATAAATGTATAGGAAAAACCTATAACTAAGGGAAAATTAAATATCTCACTAGGAAAATAAAAACCTACACTAACACTAAGCACTATGAAAATGAAGATGATCATTATGATGTGTTGGCTTTCAATTGTTTATCATGTTTGTCCTTGATGACAAAACTGGTTACATGGTTGAGGTTTGGTTTTCACATGCTGAACATATTTTTGGTTGTTGTTGGTTGATACATGATACATAATTTATATGATGATTACTCATATGAAGTTATAAATTTTGGCTCAACTTTTGATTGGTTGATATATGCTATGCGGTATGGTTTATCCACGATATGTAGTTACAGGTCTTTGGATTTATATATGATGATGTTGACAATGCTTATCATTTTGACAGGGTGTTTTTTAGTTTGTCAGTTTGATCCTTCAAGGTTACAAGTCACAAGTATATAATGATGTTTGTCAGTTTGTCATGCTATTTCATCTCATACTATATTGTGTTAAGGCAGTCATGATATTTTTACTTGATTTATATAATGATGTTTGCATCTGGCTCCTTGAGATGACTTTTGGTTCAGTTTGGTTACATCGACATCTTGACATCTTGACATTACATTGTATGTACTTGAAGTATTTCAAGTTGATCAATTAAGGTGGTTTTCTCCATTCCAGTCCTTTGATGTTAAGGTGGTTTTCTATGCTTTCATTGTGATGAAAATTCATGTTAAAAATTTCAAAAGGTCTATAAACCTTGTCATATCCATCACATATGATATTGAGGCTTTGAATATTTCATTATTTGCATCACACTTGGTTTTACAAGGTTTTAAAGCCTTTATCATAAAGGGATAACATCAACATTGGAAGTATCTTACATTTACACCACATGGGGTGTCAAGCTCCAAAAGTAACATAAGTTATTGGAAAGCAAAAAAAAAAGTAAAAATGCCTTTTTTAGGCATGCTAAATTATGGGCCACAAAGGATAACTTGAGGGAAACGTAAGGTTATAAGCTTCTTTTCAAATCTTTCCTAAAGACATTATTCATTTTATCATTTCAAAGCCCACATTAGGGCACGATGGGAAGAATGTCACATGGAAGGTGTGGTGGCCAAGATTTGCAATAATAAACTGGAATGGTGTCGACTTGAAGTGACAAAGCTCGACTACAGAAGTTTTCAGCTGGGTAGTTATGGATCTCTTTGATAGATTTTTCTAGTATTTGTTTGTTTCTCTTCCATCGTAAACAGGGAATATGAAAATAATCTTGATTGCTACTAGCTTTGATTAAGCAAATTTTCAGTGAATAAATTGATTTAAAAATGCTATTGTTAAGGTTTTTTAACATGCTTAATCTTTGCTGATTATGTTTAAACCCGTTAGGGTTTCTGGGTAACAAGATTTGACTGTAACTGAATATTTTCTTGGTGGTGATATTTGTAACTTTTTTTGAAAATTTTCTTAAGAAGGATTATTTGGGGTTTTCATTTAAACCCTAACCTGAGTTGGTCTACAATTACAAAAACTGCTTTTAGAGATTATTATTCACAGTGCCTTTAAAAGATGACTTTCAGGCATTTTTCTGGGTCACTTGAAAGAGGAATATGATGTTTTAGATATTTAGTCTAGAAGCTGTATTGCATTGAAAATATTTATATTGATACTCATATTCTTGTATTTGAGGAAGATGTCATTCTCATACAACATTCTTCAATGTGCTTATTGAAAATCTTTATAGTCTTCTATTGAAATTCTAGGACCACAAATTGCACTTCTAGGGCTCTGATAGAATACTGTGATTGTATTGCATTGTAAAGGAGTTGGTGCTCCTATTTCTTATAAAGTCGGTGCTTTTGAATTTTTAAGGAGTTGGTGCTCCTGAATTTTGTGGAGTTGGTGCTCTTGTACTTTGTGGAGTTGGTGCTCCTGAACTTTAAAGAGTTAGTGCTCAAAGTGAATAAATAAATATTTTTTTGAGTGGTTTTCATTCCCCAAGAGGGTTTTCCACTCAGGACATATATTGCGTTATGTGATGATTTTATGTGTGTGATCTTTTTCTTATCTGTCTGATTTTAATGTGTTATCAAATGCATAATTATCAGTCTTTCATATCTACCAATGTTATGTCAAATTTCATGCATAAAAGGTTTTATTATTAATGTGAGCTTTGATACCTATGAAAGTGTTAAGTTCATTATTTGATAATGTTATTTGTTTAACTCATGGTTCATGTAAGAACAATTTTGTTCATGCACAAGTCAAGTATGTCATTTTCCCTTTTTATTCAAAGACAAACATAGATTCTTGATTTTGAAAAAGTTTGTAACTTTCATAAATCACTGATTCACCCCCCCCCCTCTCAGTGATTTCAGTCTTCCAACATGATGCACCAAGATATAACTCCATGGAAGGAGAAATAAAGTATATTGACTATGATGAAATTGATTTGGGATTTTAAGGTAAAAATAATTATGATCCAAGCTTGTATGAGTTGCTTTCTCACAATAATGAACATCCCTAGTTGGAAGCCCTCAAGTCTAACCATTAATTGAATAGATAGTGACCCATGTAGACCCAACAACCATGCAGGTCTAAAAAAAATATTATCCAATGAAAAATAAGCAAGTGCCTACATGAAGAGATGATGCTACTACATTATATGTAAATTCTATGAACAATAGTAAGAAATAAAGTAAAAAATAAAACATGGAATATAAATTCTTCAAAGAAGGTGACAAAGAGAATGCTACTACATTCAATGTAAATTCCATGAACATGTATAGGAGTGAATTTTCACCCCTTACGCAAATTCCCCTTTTACACATCCTCACCTTAGAAAACCAAATCTGAAGGAAAAATTCCACATTAGCAGGTTGCCTTCCTTCCACTTGGAATCTGTCCTTTATGTCGGTAGAAGAATATTTGTTAGGGACATGCATGCGACTCATAGATGTCTACACAACGCACTTATGTCCCTGAAAAATTCCTACATCTGAAGCTGGCAAAGGCATTACACTTTCAATTGGAGTCAATTTGTAAAATCCCTCTTCGACCAACCGACCCCGAAAATAATAGATTCTTCCCTCTTCTCCTTCAAATTCATCCATGCTTCATTCAACTCATCTCTTTTTGCATTCTCAAGCACTCCAACTTCATTCTTCACTCTTAAGCAAGCACTTCAACACTCCATTGCAACAACAACACACTATCAACTTCGCAGCACAAGTGTGAAGCAAGCCATTGTAGTGTGGGCTTGAGGTTTTGCGAGACCTCCCTTCATCGCAATTGAGGCTGTGGTGATTGTTCAAGCCTTCTTTCTCCTCCATTGGATAGTGAGCTCTTGGTGGAGGTGGTAATGTTTTGCTCCTCTCCTTTGTAAAATTTGGTTGAGTATCTCTTTACTATTTTGTAGTGTTATTTGCATTCCTTCTTTCTTTACTTCTTTATCACATACTTCTCTCCCATTGCTATCTGGCTGTCCATGGAGGTGGAAACACCAAAATCGGGGTTTGATTGAGGTAGACCCCTATACAGCCCCAACAATTTTCCCCTCTTTCTTGTGTGCAGGTGAAAGAGCGTGTGGAGCTAGCTAGCGAACATGCACTTTTGTGAGATCATATTCGTCACTCTAGCCTTTATTTATTTACTTTATCATATTCGTCTTTAATTCTCATATTTTTTCATTTTGTTCTTTCCCATTAATTCAACTAGCTAGGACGTTAGTAGGTCTTTTTGGCAGTTTTACCGTGTTCATTGTTTTCTGACCGTATGAACGATAGCGTGCTGCGTTGATGTCCCAGAACTATGTTTCCATCCTCACACAGAGAGCTATTTGAGGGACAATACCGACTCCAAAAGCCAACTTGCCTAGCCCAAACTAAATCTCGGATATGTAGAGTGATTGAGATACCATATAGTCCTCATCATTCTCGTTCCCCATTCCCAAAACATCCCTTTAGAGTGAGGTAAGTTAGGGAAACCTTCCACTCTCGACTCTTCGTGACATGGGGCCTTGATGTGGTTGGTCCCCCTCTCTTACATATTTGGTGAACCTGATGTGAACCAATGTCTGCTCATTCATTGGTGTTGAGGCTTTTCCCTTGTACCTTATGATCGTTGTGCCCCTGAGTGTTGTGAAGGTTTATGCACATCACAACCCAATCCATAAATTCTGGGTACGTTGTTAGGAGAAGTGTACGACACCTTTTGATGGAGAGGATGAAGGTCACTACCATTTTCTCTACAGGCCTTTTTGTTGGATCTGCCATTGGTCTTGCTACTCAGGAGTAGTTGTCGAGGGGTGAGGTAGGGATCTTTGATGAGACTGACCATGTCCCCACTCCTCCTATGTCTCCTACACCATTGTTGGTAGATGAACATGAGGCTGTTCACATTCCTTTAGAATATATTTGTGTCCTTAGCAGAGGATTTTGTGACTTGGAAAATCACCTGGAAGAGGACCCAAAGATGGCTAGGGCCACCAGGGTTATCAGTGAAATAAAGTATATGGTGGGAAAAGACCGAAAAAGCATAGAACTCCAGGCTAGTCTCTCTAGACTAACTGAAGCATTTTCCCCTCCAAACAATCCTAACATTATACAAGGGGCCACTTTTGAGGAACGTGAGAGACAGTTAGGAGTTTCGATGCCTCCCACATCTGTGTACATGGTCGATGCAATCCCATCAATCAACATCCCTTTTTCCCCTGAGGGATTCAAAACTATCAAAGTGAATAGAATACCCTTGGGTTTTAGTTTCACCCCTCCTGCCACCTCTAGTAGTGGAGGTTTTGGCGGGTCAAGTGGTGGAGGCTTTGGTAGTGGAGGTAGCTATGGTAGTGGAAGCGGCAATGGTGGAGGTGGTTTTGGTGGAGGCCACGATGGTGGGTTTAGAAGTGGAGGTGGATTCGATGGAGGCCCTGCTGGTGGTAGTGGCTTTGGCAATGGTTCTAGTGGTGGTCACACCAGTGGTTCCAGAGGTAGATTCAATGGTGGTTTTGGCGGAGGTTCCAATGGACTTTTGTCATCCCAAGACCCTATTTTGAATACTCTTCTTCATAATATGGGAAAGATGCAAAGCCAACTGGCAAGTCTCTCCCAAGCCTCTGCCCAACCTATCTTTCAACCCTTCTTTTGACACAGTCCGTTGTCAGTAACAATCCTAAACAGTCACTTCCCACAAGGAATGGAGATTCCCAAATTCAAAAAATATGGTGGCAAAGGGAACCCACAAATACATGTGTTCGCCTTTAACACCCTATGTACTGATTTCTTCCATCACAATGCATTGATGGAAAAATTATTCCCTCGATCTCTTAAGGATACAACACTTGAATGGTACTGTTCCTTACCTGACAATTCCATCTTCTCATTCAATCAACTTGTTAATCAGTTTCTCTAATAGTTCCAAGCCAACATCAGACTGAAGATGACCTTTTCAGATCTCATCCGATGTAAACAAGGTGATAACGAAAAGATTACTAATTTTATAGCACGGTACCAAGCACTCTTTTCACAAATCTCATATCTGTTGCCTAATTCTGATGTGCAGAAGGTGTTCATAGGGAACTTGCAAAGACCCTGGTAGGAGAAGTTTTCCCTTATGAAATACCTTTCTTTCGTGCATTTGTGTGCTGCATTATAAGACTATCAACAAATGGTAGTTCAGTTCAGGGGATCATCCTCACGCTCCCATTCAGAAGGGAAGTCCATCGTATTAATCTCGAGGAAAGGCAAGGCTTTTGCGAATGTAGTTGTCGCCACGAATGATAACAGCCTCAGACATAACCGAAGGTTCACAAAGTTAGTAGAATCTTATTCTTCCATATTGCAAAAGTTGCTAAAGGATAAGATCATAACCTTGGAGAACCCCAAACCTCTCAAGGAACCTTTCCCTAGTTGGTACGATTTGAATACCTTCTATCATTACCATCGAGTTAACAGACATGATACCAAACATTGTATGCACTTGCATCATGAGATACAAGATTGCATCGAGGACGGTACTAATCGTATTGATGAAAGTAAACAAAATACAAACAAATCGATGGCAAAGTGAATAGTGAATTGCAGATATACACAGACCCATTTCTATCATATTATACTAACATTATTATCGATCCCTTCAATTCTACCACTCGGCCTGAGGCGTATGTTAACATGGTCATGGTTACTCCTACCACACAACCTACACCCAAATCCCTAGACATGACATTCACTTCACATGATTTACCCTTAAACAAGCCCTCCCCCCTCTACATTCCCACTCGCCTCAATGGAAACATTGTGACAGGAGTCTTAGTCGACCCTATGAGTCGAGTGAATGTTATTACAAAAGAGATGTTGTGGCTTAATTCATTGTATAGAAAGGAGTATGAAGAAGCAAAATCTACTATCTATATGCACAATGGTCTTTGTCTAAAATCGTATGAATTGATAACTCTAGCCATCCTAGTTGGACCTAGGGTTGTAGACACGGTCTTTGATGTTATTCCAGAGTCAGATCTGTTCAGGATGAAGTTAGGCATACCTTGGCTAGCTTCCATGAATGGAATTGCCTCTAACATTCACAAATGTTTAAAGTTATCCCATGAAGGTGTTGTGCATGTAGTGTATGACATTGGATACCAACCTCTGATATTCCATGGGGGATATTCATTAGATCACTTCTGGCTTGCCCCGGTCGGTCCGCTCCCTCCAAGAACAGACCTACTTTACAAAAACTATGTGAAGTATAAAATTGGGGACAAGGGATAGTTGAAATTAGCTCTTTCGGTGGTATAGTAGCCAACTTCCTTCTCTCCTCGAAAGGGAAAAGAGAATCTACCCCATCCTCAGGATGGATCTCTTCCTCCTCTTTCTAGAGAAGAGTTTTGGATGAATATGCCTGAATTTTATCCACTGAGTCTGATGATACCTCCTTGGTGTAGACCTAAGATCAGGATATCAGACCTCCCTACTAAACCACCTAGACCTTGGTACTAGTTGTATGGTAGAGGAAAAGGTCCCAGTGGGGAATCTTCTATGTATCAGCCTCTGCGGCCTCCTACCACTTCTACTCCCAAGGCAGTAAACGGGAAGAGGCCCGCTGCCGAGACATTAGAGTGAACTCCCCCCATTGCTGTTCAACCTACTCCTCCTACTCCCAAAATTTAGGAGCTTGTCCCTCCGCAGGAAATAGTTGTGGTCAACACTCCCATGGTTGAGCAGCAGTCTTCCACTCCTTCACAACCTTTAGTCTCTAGCTTCGAGAGTCACATAAACCACCTTGTGCTCGAATGCAAGCACCGATGAAAGGCTCTCACGGCTGAGTAGGCTACCTTGCAAAGGAAGGAAGAGGAGATGACCGCCCCTGCTTTAGGGCCTCTCACTGCATCCTCCTCTCTCCTCCCCTCTGCTTCCATTCAATCTAGTTCAGTCTCGCTTCTGGCTCCTATTGTGAGTGCACCTAACTCTAAAAAGGTGCAGGTATTCATTACTCCTTTGGTTGATCTGCCATTGTTGATGTCCCTTCCAGATGCCCCTCCTTTCCCAAAGCCCATAGATATGCTGAATATTTCGGTGGTATCTGCTACAGTTTTCTCCCCTCCTCTTCCTCTGCACCTCTTGCCTCGTTTGTGGGGAGTTCACATCCCCTAACAAAGTAGAAGGTGGAGGGTGGTCCTTCTAGCAACAAAGGATGTAAGAGGATCCCACCTTCTCTGAAAGGTGGTCCCACGCTGGCTTGTTTTGTCCTAGTGACGGAACTAGCCTCGGCTTCCCCTGAGTTCTTCATTGCTCCCGATTCACTTGGTGATCCTAGTGGTGAATCTCGGATGCAATACTCTCCATCCATTGAGGTACGACATGGTAATTTGGTGAGGTGCATGTTTAAATATTTGGATGAAGTTTAGGACTTGTCGGAGATCTTCGTGAAATCGCTGACCATAGCTCCATAAGAGCCTAGCAAAGAAGACCTCGTGGGGCCTTCTTCCTTAGCCTTTCTTGCGGGAGGGTTGGAAGCTCCTCCTCTTAACATCCCACGACTGTAGGCTCATCCTCCTTCCCCTTATGAAGATCTATATTGGGAAGCGGACGACCTCTTGGTCGATCAGTGTTAGGGGGAGGCCTCTTCTTTATCTTTAGATTAGATGTGTGTGTGTGTGTGTGTGTGTGTGTGTGTGTGTGTTGTGATGTGTTCCCCTATACTTGTGTTATATTTTCCTGGATGACCCTTGTCACCCTTGTTGGTGCTTGGATACAGGTGTGGTTTTTGGTGTCGTAAAACTTCTTCTATTTGTGTCATCATTCTCCCATGTTTGTGATTGATTTTCAATAAATTGGGGATGATGCGAAGTGTTGGGGGCATTTAGGCTTCCCTTCCATCTTGACCCAATTTTTTATTTTTTATTTTGTCTTCTCGTGCATTCTTCACATGGTCTGATATAGTAGGGGGATAATGACAGTTAATTTTATATACTATTATTATATCACCCCTATGCCTTGTGCCTTGTGTTTATGTTTATTTCTCTTTTTCACTCCTTTCTTATCTTTCTCCCTTCTTTTCTTGAGTTGTCCCTTTCATGTGTGACAATGCCATTACTTTGATTTTCAGAAAATGTATTTGTTGCTGACAAATATTTTCTCGAGAATCTTTGCAAAAAATTTCAAGAATCACATTCTCGACTTGGACCCCTAATGGAATGTGTTTCCTTCATCATAGGTTCACAAAGAAAGAACTTGAGAAATTTCCTTCGAGGTGGAAGTAGCCTTTACCTTCCCCTCGTGAGGGGACATTTTTCTTTCTTTCAAATTCCTTGATGAAGTGAACATCTTTCAAAAGGATTCCTTGGTGTTGAATCGATTTGAGAAAAAACATCTCTTCCACACTTTCAAATAGCGCGTCCCTTGAGTGGACCCCTTTCTTCACGCCGGGTTCCCAAGGGACCCCTTTGAAAGCTTTCAAAAAAATTGACGATCTGCGTGACTGTCTACTTATTTTCTTGGATGGACACTTTCAGACATGTTCTATCTGTAGGTAAATATGTCGCTTTGTAGGTGCGCCTGTGAAGCCGCTTTTTGACTCTGTGGAGTCCCCTTCTTTTGGGTTTCCTCCATGTGAGAGATCTTGGGGTCACCTTCCTTGTAGGTTTGTGGGCCTATAAGGCGCTTCCTCTGAGCTTCCTCCATGTGAGAGATCTTGGGGGTCGCTCCCTTGTAGGTTTGCGGGTCTGTAAGGTGCTTTATTTTTGGGTTTCCTTCATGTGAGAGATCTTGGAGGAAACCTTCCTTTCAAGTCTGTGGGCTTGTGAAGCACTTAATTCTCGGGGCTTCCTTCATGTGAGAGATTTTGAGGGTCACCTCCTTGTGGGTCTGTGGGCCTGTAAGACACTTTCATTCTACAACTTCATAGTTCTATGAGGCTATGGAGTCCTTTGACTTCCCTACGCTTTCAAGCTCACCAGATTGTGGTCTTCTTCCTCGACGGTTTTGGTATATATTTCTAACTCTACTTACCCTTCAATCTACTTTACCAAAGCACTCATTAGTACGTGCTCGCTAAAGTGGGTGAAAAATGTATAGGAGCGAATTTGCACCCCTTATGCAAATTCCCCTTTTACACATCCTCACCTTAGAAAACCAAATCCAAAGGAAAAATTCCACATCGACAAGCTGCCTTAATTCCACTTGGCATCTGTCCTTTGTGTTGGTAGAAGAATATTTGTCGGGGACATGCACGTGGTGCGTAGACGTCCACACGGTGTGCTCACATCCCTGATGGATTCCTGCATCTAAAGTTGGCAGAGGCCTTATACTTTCAATTGGAGTCAATTTGTAACATACCTCTTTGACGAACCGACCCCGAAAGTGACAGATTCTTCCCTCTTCTCCTTCAAATTCATCCATTCTTCATTCAACTCATCTCTTTTTGAATTATCAAGCACTCCAACTTCATTCTTCACTCTCAAGCAAGCACTTCAACACTTCATTGCAGCAACAACACTCTGTCAACTCCATAAAGCAAGTGTGAAGCAATCCATTGCAGCGTGGGCTTGAGGTTTTGCGAGACCTCCCTTCATCGCAGTTGAGGCTATGGTGATTTTTCAAGACTTCTTTCTCCTCCATTGGCTAGTGATCTCTTGGTGGAGGTGGTAACATTTCACTCCTCTCCTTTGTGATTTGGTTGAGTAGCTCTTTACTATTTTATAGTGTTATTTGCATTCCTTCTTTCTTTACTTCTTTATCACATATTTCTCTCCCATTGCTATTTGGCTATCCGTGGAGGTGGAAACACCAAAATGGGGGTCTGACTAAGGCAGACCCCTATATAGCCCCAACAATTTTCCCCTCTTTCTTGTGTGCAGGTGAAAGAGCGTGTGGTGCTAGTTGGTGAATAGGTGCTTTTGTGAGATCATATTCTTTACCCTAGCCTTTATTTATTTACTTTATCATATTTTTCTTTACTCCTCATATTTGTTCATTCTTTTCTTTTCCATTAAAATCAACTAGCTAGGCTGTCAGTAGGTCTTTATGGCAGTTTTACTGTGTTCACTATTTTCTGACTGTAGAAACGCCAACACACCCGAGACCGAGAGACGCCCGTGCGTCGTGTTGACATCCCAGAATTGCGCTGCCATCCTTAGACAAAGAGCTGTTTGAGGTGTAGTACTGACTCCAAAAGCTAGCTCACCTAGCCCAAACTAAAGCTCAGATCTATAGAGTGATTGAGATACCTCATAGTCCTCATTATTCTCGATCCCCATTCCCAAAACATCCCTTTAGAGTGAGGTAAGTTATGACAACCTTTTGCTCTCGACTCTCCATGACCTAGGGCCTTGATATGGTTGGTCCCCCTCTCTTACAAAACAATAGTAAGAAACAAAGGAAAAATTAAAACATGGAATAAAAATGCTACAAGGAAGGTGACAAAGAGAAAATTCTAGTGTACCAGTGGACAATGAAAAAAGAGGTGTCAAAATCTCTTTAATGTGAATTTCCAAAAGAAAAAATCCAAATGGTGAGGCACAACCAATCCAATCCTAGCCATTGGAAGTGAAATTCATAGGAAAAGAGATGGAGGAACCAAGTGTTCCTTCTTGTAGTCAAGTCATGCCTTACATTCCTAATGAAAATGAGTTGACCTTCCTGACTGATCAAATGAGTATATCATGTGAAGATATTTTCCTACAAAGGGAAGAAATACAATTGCACATTGAAGATGAAAAATACAACACTAAAAATGAAATATAATCCGTTGGGCCATAAAATATTATTTGGGTGTCATGATGAGAAAGATTAGACTATTTTTTATTTCCTCCTTTGCATTTCTCCTATTGAGGATGTCAATGAAGAATTGGTTACTTGAAGCAAGGAATTGATTGACGCATATATGCAAATCAAGGAAGCACTTTAAGATGAACCAACATTGGTAACTTCATATTATTTTGAACCTTTCCAAATTTTCCCTTCTACCACATCCTATACTACTACTACTACTACTATTACGCTCCTAAAGAATAAAGATGGTAAAGAACAACCTATTGCATTAATCAACAAGTCTTGATGTGATGAAAATGGAGGTGTGAACCATGGAATGATAGGATGGCATCTAAGGAAGACATTGGTGCAAGTCTAGATGCAATACAAGTTGATAAGGAAAATTTTAATTTTGCATCCACTTTTTGCCACCTTAAAGATGATCTAGGGTGAAAAAATGATACATTGTTCTTGGAGAACATGATATGTCCCCTAGAAAGAATAATAATTAATAGGGTAAATTTAAGTTGTAGGTTTAAACGCATGTGATACTCTAGAGATATTACAATGTGTTGTTGCTCAAATATTTTAAAGGGAGAAGAATATGGCTTGTGGCATGGCCATATGAATTTTTTGATAAGAATAAAGATAATGAATGCTACTCTAGGAAGTTAACTTGGTATCTTATGAAGCTAATAGTTATAACACTATGGAATAACATTACTTTTTGTAAGTAATGGTTTTTCCCTATATAAGTTATGTTTTCTATTATGTGTGTTGTTGTCTTTGTGCAATGTTGACCACTATTGGTCATGATTAATTGTGATTGTCTTGGCTCACTCTTTGTGTGCCTTTTTTTAGTTTTCTCTCAAAGATCTAGATTCTTGTTGTGCTTGCAAGAGACACATGTCCCCAACTGGAGCCAATATTGGCACCCAATTTGATAGTGTCCAATTTTTCTTGAGTTCTAGCCCCTTCATATATTTAAGCCTTATTTTTCCCATCATAGATATTTGATTTGAGAGATCTTAAAATGGGTCCCTATTTTTCAAATATGCCTAAGTTTTTTTCATCTTCATTCCCAATGTGCTTTCCATATGTTGGAAGTTGCTAAAAGCTAATAAAATCACAAGTTTGGGGTGGTTTTTAGTCATTTTCCATTGTCTTGCTATGTTGCAAAATTTCCTTGGGCTATTGGATATTTCTTACTCATATAGTATCTAGTTTTGACCTCTATTCCCACATGGAATCCCCACAAGGTTTGTTGAGCCTTTCCTCCAATTTTATTTTCCTCTATTCCCATATTTGTGGAATATCAATGGTGACCCATACCTCCTCTTCCCTACCCAAAATATGGATCTCCCTTCCTTTCCCACAAACACACAATCTTCCATTCTTTCCCCTTTTGTAAACTTCTGAAGTGGATCTAGGTATTTCTCCCCTTTACTTCACCCACATCTAGTGTATAGTTCAAATTTTTTTCCCTACATCCTATCCCCTTAATTCCTTGAAGAATTCATTTGCACCTTTGGATCCCATCTAGTCATATGCCCCCTTCCCCTTTGTGGGGTTTCTTAACACAATTGAATATTTGGATCCCTACTCCAATATTTAGTTCTTACCTCCACTTTTGCACCCAATTCTTATAGTGCTCTATAAAGCCTCTTTGCTACTTATTTCTTCTTATGCAAATGTCAACCAAACTTTCAACTATTCATCCTTCCACTTGGGAATTTGGTCCTAATGTCTAGTCCCACATTGTTTTCTCACACTTCTTCATAATTCCTTCCTTCTTTTCACCCCCTGTATGAATTTTCAAAGAGCATATGGACTTCCATTCCAATATCTAGTTCTAATCTCTAGTCTTGAATTGAAATAATGCACCCCCCTTGCATCTTTGGTTCTTCAACAAGTTTCTACATATCTTCCAAAATGCTTCTTTTTCACTCCAACTACTTCTTTAAAGTTCCTAGTATGCCATCAATATTTGATTTGAGTCCTACAACTACTAGTTTGGTCTTTCCCACCCAAAAAAATTTATGTATTGCAAGGATGCCAATTGAAGTTTAAATTTAATGGTGGATGACAAAGAACACTATGTGGATATTAATACATTTGTTGAGCTCTTGATGTCGATGGTCCTCATGCCTAATTTGAACCATTCATCATGTGAATTTTATGGGACTGTAATGTAAGCCAATGATGATAAACTATTCTTAGTTTAATTCCCAAAAGCAACTAGGCAACTGAAGGAAATATAATAAATACCAATTTGTTGGCCATTTAAGTGGTTAACCATTATTTCTCTCCACATGATTGCAAGTGTTGAAGGAGATTTTAGAGCTTCAAAATTTACAAATCTATTCACTATTAGAGTAACACCTTTGTAAATCACAAAGAGCTTATTATGTTATAAATGATTTATATAATTGAATGTCTTCATGGTTTCATTTGTTCAATCTTTAGGGAAATTCTATACTTAAGTTCCCTCTTGCCACTTTGTTGGTATAAATGTAAGGAATATTTGATGAAGAGATGACATTTTAATGAATTTCAAGATTTGTAATGGTCATTTATTCATTGCATATGGATTTTTATAGTCTAGGATGGATAACTAAGAATGTTCAATTATTTGATATTATTACTTGTGGTGTATTTATATGCATAGCTTCTGGTCCTTTGTTTTGTTTCTCATGGTATGCTACAACTTTGTGACCCAATGGAATAGGAACCAATCCTAGAAGTAATGATCCACCATGCACTCAAAATTAAAAACATCATTCACCAATAGATTCAGAGTGAGAAGTTAGTTTTCATGCACTTATGACCCAGTGCTTCAACTAGGGAAACATCTACAATGAGATGTAGCAATCATCTTAGAGAGTGATCATCTACATACCCAAAGCTTGAATTTGTGTAATGACGTGCTTATTATCTTAATAATACATCTTATGAGTAGTAGGTTAGTCTTTGGTCTAGTGACAACTTTGGGACCAAGCGTACACTAGATAATACTATAACACTTTCAACTTGATCATCTTGAATCTTATTAAGAATACCTCTAAGAAATCCCCCCTTAGATCTAGCTAGGCCCAAGGTGAAGGAGAGATTAACCAATCTATACAACTCTATGTACCAATAACTCTTACATGGAGTAGGATGAGTTTACAACACCAAACAAAATTTTTGGATCATCTTCGAGTAACCACCATTGGGATTTCACCTATACATACACACTTCAATCAAATGTTACATGCACTTTTCCAATACATAATAATAGCCAACATTAAAGGTGAAATTAATCAATCATTATAATTCACATTTTAATCATAACATTCAATTATGACATCATCATAACAATGCAATAATATATTATTTGATCATTTAATAATCAACATAAGACAATAGTTCACACAAGTAGGCACTACAAGATTCACTACTAACAAAGTTTTAAGGAAATGGTGCCAAATTATTTCTTTTTTTGGTGCAATTAGTTTATTCATGTTGTGGCATAGTTTACTCCAAATCATTAACTTCTTTTCCTTTCAAAACCTTTCAATAAGTATGATTCATTATTGACTATGTTATTTAAAATTTGTGCCATCTTTATTACTTCATTTTTGGATGTCAAAACTTGTCTTTACACCATCATTGTTCCTTTACTTGTCAATATATTCCTTTTTTAGCTCCAACTAATCTTTGCCATCAATTAAAAACTTACACATTGCCACAATCATCACCTACAAAACTTCATCATTTTAACTAAAATGATGCAAGAACTATGCAAAAATTCATTATGACAACTTGGTCACTTGACTAAAAATGACCATTACTAACTTGAACTCAATTTAAATCAAAGAAAAAAATAGACAATCATAAAGTTTTGAATTAGGTACAACAAATTATACACAATTCCTCTAAAGCTTGATGCTATTGAATTGATAGGAGAGTGAAGATCTCTCTTAGCATAAGTTCAATCACTTGTTTAGTGTTTCCATGTGTATTGTGATTTTATTTGGATAGCTAGATCTATAACTTTTAAGCATTTCTTCTCTTTGAGATTCTCAACATTATTATTTCCCTATAAAAATAGCTCAACCATTGGACACCATGTTAAAATAGGACTCTAGTGGAATGTGATACTAAAACCAAGGCTACATTCTAAGACATTAAGAACACTTTTTTATATCTCTTGTTCTTGTGAGTATGAACTTCATCAAAGTTTGTTACAATAATTTTCATCTTGGAAAATTTAAATTAACTCACATTTTCTATAAAATGATACAACACCCATGTGTTACTCATTTTTGACCATTGAAGTATGAGATTCCTTTAGTATCAAAACTTTTACAAAACATGTAAGGAGGCCAAAGCACAATACATATTGAAAATAAACAATTCTTTAATATTATGTAGGCATGCACATCTACTCATTTTAGCTTCAACCATGGTTTAATATTTACTTATTGGCTAATAGGTACCAGACTCAAGAATTTCTCACGTGAGTTAATCATCTTTTGCACATAAAATAAATTAAGAAAGCTAAAATCAATGATAAAAATGATTAGAAATATTATTTTGTGTTCACTAAATATATTGGTTTTGCATTGTAGTTTTGTTAGTGGAAAATTTGATTGCACTTGGCATCATGAAATATAAATTGGTTTTCTCCATATTTTCCTAGCATTTAAAAACAACCCCATGTAGCAATTAGCCCTTAATTAATTCTATATTTCTTTTAAAATCAATTCACATCAAATACCAACTTAGTTGACCAAGCATCTTCAAAATAATCTAGAAGTGTTGGCTTCATAACTCCTCCAACCATTGTCATGGTGATGACTCCATGCCAACACTCATATGCTCACATTAGAAGGTGGTAAACTCCCCAAAGTCAAGGTCATTCCTAGACACAAACCTAAACCTTGATGGTTCATTCATGATAAACTTGCCTATGTATCCCCTTTTAGGAATCAAATTCATAGTTCATACACCAATGGCAGAGAAAGTTCATCCTCTTCTCTTGTATGAGATCTACGATCTCACTTTTAAATCATGACTATTCATTAAGCATAACCTATCAAATTAATCCAATTATAATATAATGACAAAAAATTTCCATCATTTGTTGGCTACATACCAATCAATACCAATCATTCTTGTACAAACACCCACAAATCTACACTGGGGTCTTATTGTAGACATATAAAAATGTCCTCATAATCAATTTTATCCATTGCATATTTCATATAGTCATCTACATAAATCATTTAACCATTTGCATAATCATTAACTCGTCCATTTCATTAATCATTAATCCATAATCATTTAAATACATCCATTACACATTTTATACATAATCATTATATTCATACATAATCATAAATACATTTGCATGAACATTTGTCCATTTCATAAACCAATTTCATTAAACAATTTAAATAATCATTTATCCTTCTCCTACACATATCATTTGATAAATCCATTGTCCTTAATCTCCAACATATCACAAATTACATTTAATGAAAATGGAATAATTATCATTTCTCCATCTCATTCTTTTATCCCATATATTTCCTGAAATGTGGATTCACCCATGAGGACATCTATATAAGCTCGCTTCCTCTTCACTTTTCAAACACAACTCCAATCTCATTTTGATCAAAATCCATTCTACATAGCCTCTTGTGCTTTTGCTGTAAAATTCTGAGAGCAAAGACAAGATCTTGTAGGTATGATAACAATGAAGTTTGATTTCTTTTGAATGCTCATGTTTTTTGGTTTTCATAGTGTAATTTCATTTTGCATGTGTTTTCATTTAAGAAATGCTCCATTGATGTTATGCTAGAATTTTGATTTGGGGTTTATAGTTTAAATCATTTAGCTTTTCAAAATTCAGTATGATACAAATAGTGAAACTGACGTGAATGCTTGTTGAGAGACAATCTTTCTTTATTTTGAAATCATGTTTATGTCTCCTGACATTTCTGCATAATACAAGACCGTGCTATATCAATCCCTTGTAGGGTTTTATATTAGACAAAATGTTTTGTTCATTAGCTGGTTTATTGCTTCAATAAGAAAAGGAGGGACGCCTTGTTGTGGACAGATTTGAGAGTATATCCTGCTTTATTTAAATTACCTTTCAAATGAAGGCTTCTATGCGTATTGAATGCAGTTGCAGCGCCTACCCACTTTAAGTTGGTTTCTATTATGCTCTTTTTGGGATAATAGGATGATAATGGGTAATCCAAGCCTTTGTTGATAAATAAAGCACTTGATGTTGTTGACCTTTTGGTCTTTTTCTAATTTAGTTAGTTTCTAAGATTAGATAAATTAGATTAGATTAACTTTATTTTCAATTAAATTAGACTAGATTAATTTTAATTTCAATTAGTTTAGATTTTTAATTTAGTTAAGTAATTCATATTAGTTCTTTAAATTTAAATAAGATTTAGTTTTTAAAATTTAAAATTAGATTTTTAATTTTAACTTTTAAATTAGATTTTAGTTTTTAACTTTTAAGTTAGATTTTAGTTTTTAGTCTAGATTTAAGTTTTTAATTTAGACTAATTTTTAGTTTACATTGATTTTTGATTTAGATTAATTTTAATTTAGTTCTTAATTTAGAATTAATTTTAATTTTAGATTAGTTTTTAATTTAGATTAGTTTTTAATTTAGATTAAGTTTTAATTTAGATTAATTTTTAATTTAGATTAATTTTTAATTTAGATTAAATTTTAATTTAGATTAATTTTTAATTTAGATTAGTTTCTAATTTTAGATTAATTTCTAATTTTAGATTAGTTTTTAATTTAGATTAATGTCTTTTTCCTTCGTAGCTTAATTATTGATTTTGTGGCTAATTGTTGGTTTTTCTATTACAGGTTCTCATGTCAGAGACTTGAAAAGTGAAAACATAAACACATGTTTCTTGAAGATTGGAAATCAAAAACTACTAATGACGTTTGGTGCAGGACGTTTCTCGAAGACTTGATTTTATAAAATTGATTGTCTTTTTAGATTAGCAAACATTTCAATTGGTGCTTAAAAAGAACCTTGTTTACCATGTTTGGTGCGCTTGCACATTCTATGTTACCCGAGCTAGTGTGTACGTATCATCTCCCCTTGCACACTTGTGCGATCCTGGGTGACGAGAAATACACATTGGTCACCTTCTTTTTTTAGGATAGGCTTCCCTGGGGATTTCATCACCTCAGGGTTTGACCTTGAGCACGTTTTCCCATGGGCTATATATTAAAGGGGGGAGAACAAAAGTTGTACCCCAAGGAGTGGCTAGCGTTGTTCGAAGTCGAGCCGTGAGACCCTTGATCCATCGAGACATACTGGTGATGAGAGTGGGAGTGGGCCTCCCAATTCTCAGGCTATTACAGATGAGCTCTCTATTCATGAAATCCCTTACTAGACACCTCTTTTTTTACAAGCCAAAATCCTTCTATTTGCTAGCGTAGGAGGTTAGACCTCTGAAGCCATTCCACACTTTCACAATTCAAAGTAGAGATAGAAAATTCCTCTTTGGGGAATTTAGAGTTTGGTGACCCGAGAAGTGAGTGTCATGGAGGGGAGCCTGTGTCACCAAACTCCTAAGCTATCCGCTTGAATAGGAGTGGCTGGAGAAATCCAAGTGGGAACCCAAAAAATATTGTCTTTGCTTGCCTAGGATTTGTGATTGAATGTTATTTTATTGCAACAATCAAACAACATTCAAAGTCAAAAACAAACTCAAAAACATTTTATCTGCTTGTGTCTTGCGTGTGTGTTTAAAAAAAATTTCAATCAAACATCATCACCTATCATAACCTTTGGGTCTCATGCTTCATCCATCATAATAATCATCCCTAAACCATCCATAACCTTCCCAAAATTTCACTAATCATCCTACAACATCCTCAAAACATCCCAAAACTTTCCTAAGATCCTTTCTAAACTTTCCAAGCTCATTTATAATCCACTTTCAAAAAATCTCAAAGCCAAACATGCTTTCATCCCTATCTTCCACATAATTTTCTACTAAATCTTCATCTAAACCTAAATCAATAATCACACTTAAGGGAGTTCCTAATGGCATTCCTCCAATAAAACCAAAAGTCGTGCTTAAAGGAGTCCGTAATGACAGTCCTCCAATAAAACCAAAAGTTATGCTTAAGGGAGCCCCTAATGACATTCCTCCAATAAAACCAAAAGTTATGCTTAAGGGAGCCCCTAATCACATTCCACCACCTAAACAAATAATCACACTTAAGGGAGTCCAAGCACCATCCTCTCCATCATTCATGTCTTCCTCTTATCCTTCATACACATACACTTATTCTCCAACCTCTAATCTTAATACTCCATATAAAATTTCATCTCCACATAATCCTAATCCCTCATATAAGTCTGATACCTCAATCCATAATACAATTACCCCATCCAATACATCATCCCCATCCTCCAAGACCCTTGTTGATGAAAAATTTGAAGAATTATGTGCAAAGAAATCTAAGTCCTCAAACACAAATAATATTGTGCAATCCTACCATGTCATGCATCTATCTTCATCCCCCATAAGTCAAAATAAACCTCATGAGTCTTTCACCCAAGTTAATGAATCTATCCAACCATCCTCTCCCATCATACCATCTACATCCAATGATTCATTTCAATATCTTAGTCCAAAGCATGCTAGCATAGAATCCCTTGCACATCAAGATCAAAGTATTCTTTCCACTCCATCCAATGATACCAAAAATCTCCAATCCTCTCCAATCTTTGACCAAGATCCCATCTCTCAAGAACCTCATGATGATCCCCTTATCTCTTTTTGTTTAATCCAAGATGATCCCCTTCCATCTCAAGGGAAAATTATCCTTCCAAGTCCTCCTTCCACCTCATCTAATGAATCCATACCATCTCATGATTCCATTGCATCCCAAGAGCATGATAGTTCTTCCATCATATCCAATGATTTCCTACCATCTGATGATCAAGATATGCTTTCCACAAAATCTCAGGATTCCCTTCCTCATCAAGATCAAGATATACCTCCATTTAAGGATACCCTTTCGTGCCATGATGATGTTCATCCTTCTCATGACCAAGATATGCTTTTCATACCACTTCATGATGATTCCATACCTAATAAACATCAAGCTACTCGATCTCCTACAACTCATGATACTTTTCCAAGTCAATATCAAAGTACCCCATCATCCCCATGTCAAGATTCTATCGCCCATCCTAATTCCCCTCATGATCACAATCCTTTGCAAGAGTCTATCACCCCTATTCAAGCTATCCATGATCCCCTTACCTATCAAAGGGTTCCCTCACTTTCATCAAAGGTGGTTTACTCCAAGACCTTGTTATTCCTTCCATATCACATCCTTGCATCTTGTTTCATAAATAATACATATCCCATTGGCAAATGAATGTGTCAAAGTATGAACTACAAAGGCAAAGGATTAGGCCTTCATGAAAAAGGTATCCTAGAACCCCTTTATATCCAAGAAAATTCATATTATCATGGCCTTGGTTATACACCTCATGCTCAAGACATTGGTACCCATTGTAACTCCAGATTCCATCAAAATAAACCTAAGTATCCTAGTCCATCAAACCTTCCATCTATCCTAGGTCCTTATCCTAGTCCATTAAACCTTCCATCTATCCTCGGTCCTTATCCTAGTCCATCAAACCTTTCATCTATCTTAGTTTCTTATCCTAGTCCATCAAAATTTCCATCTATCCTTGGTCCTTATCATCCAAACCCTAGTTCATCAACCCTTCCATCCATATTGGGGCCCTACATCCCTCCATCTCCTATTCATCAAGAAAAACAAAGGAACACATCCTTGATTCCCTCTCAAAATTCTACCTACATCAACCCATCCATAATACCTCCATATCATTCATCTCCATCCAACCATCCCATTGCTCTTGGAAGCGATTTGGGTGCCAAATTGCAAAAGCTTCCATATCAAAATCCACATATATCAAAGGATCAACATATCTCCTTGAAGAGACATGCAAAAATAAAATAAAATTTGATCCAAAGTCAAAAGAAAAAAATTCAAAGGCCACAAAGGCCCATAAATCAAAAAGAAAAAATAAAAGTCAAAAGCTATGTGGATTCCTAAAAGTATCATAGAAGCAATAAAATCTAAATTGGCATCCAAATTTGCTAATCCAAAAGCTTTCTCCAATCGTCCATCTAAAAACTTGTCACCTTCAAACTCCATTTTTCCTCCATCACTCCACCACCCTTCAAGATGTGTGCCGATGTTGATCTTGCCATCCTTTCCGTATAACCTTCAATAAGAATTCCAACCTCTTATCCATCATCCAACATCTATCCCCCATTATCCTCCTTTAATTCAAACATTTGCTTAAGTCCTGAGCTTCTTCCATCATGCCATTATTCTATCAACATTTATGAGTCTAATTCCCATTGCCATGGTTTATTAGAGCACATATTCAAGGGATATTAGTCGTGGAACTTGATGCTTGAGTCCTTCCTCCATCTCCATATCATGCATGTAATATCTTCCATATTCATTTATCCTTTATCCATATCCTATTTTTTCCCCTTTCTCTTGCACTCTGCACTTGGGGGCAAGTTTCATCCATCTTGTCATTCATATCCATTATCCTCTTTATTTTCATCCTTTACCTTTCCACCTTTGATCTTGACAAGGCCAAGGATCTTCTTGAACGTCATGTATCTTATCTTACACACTTTATCCAAACCTTCCATGTTGCATTCCTCCACCTTATCCATATTCCACCATTCTATCTAAATGCATCCTTTCTTCCCTTCCTTGGTCTTGATGAGGAATAGGGGAAAAATACATGGGCATTGTTTCCACATCTTATCTAGTTGATATTGATCATCCTATTCATTATCCTTATCCGTGCATTCTTTCATTCCATATCTCCTAGCTTATCAAAATCCATGTCCCATTTCCTTCCTTTGTTCTTGATGAGATTTGGGGCAAAATTACAAATGCATGCTTTGGATCTCCTTTCATATCCTTATGCATTACCATTCCATCATAGTTCACATCCTCATCATTTATCCATTATTACACTACCCCAGGGTGGTCCATCATGTCCCTTTACAACCTTGAATCTTATCATGCACATCATACTTGAGCCTAGCTGAAAAAAATAATCCAATCCTAATATCTTTTGTTAATCAATCATCAACCAGTCATCAACCAATCATCAATCTTATCATACTTAGAGGAATCAGTGATCCTAAGTACTTACCATCATCATGCCCTATGGAATTGATCATTCCTGGCATCCAATCAATCAACCATTATCATCTTTTGACAAGAGATATGTTGCTTGTGTGACATATTTTGCAGTGAATCTTTCATTTTGATCTATCATTTATCCATGGTTGCATTACCTCTATTGTGGAAATCTTATTCCTTCAATCAGTCATCTATCACATTTCATCTCACTCCATCTTTAAAACTTCAAAAAATCCATAAAAATCATAAAATATCCTGAAAAAAATCCACAAATATCATAAAATATCTTGAAAAAATCCATAAAAATCATAAAATGTCCTAAAAAAATCCATAAAAAATCATAAATGTCTTGAAAAAATCCCTAAAAATCATAAAATGTCTAAAAAAAACATAAAATCAAAGAAAGAAAAAAAAAATCAAAAAAATTTAAATATTCTAGAAATCCAAAAAATCAAATATTCAAAAAATCCAAAAAAATCAAATATCTAAATAAAAAAAATCAAATATTCAGAAAATCCAAAAAAATCGAATAACTCCAAAATTCTAAAAACAATGACACTTTCAGGTCGCCACACAACTTTGAACTTCAATAAAATCAAAACACACCATGATTGACAATCAAACAAACATTATAACATACCTACCAATCTATCTTTCCGATCCAACCTGACGCATAAACTGTAACAAGAATTAGTTCTACATTGAAGCATGGTGCATGTTTGTTTGTTGATCTTTGATTATTTTATGATTTTATCTTTGGTGGCATGTCTTTTAGCTTCTCAAGGATGTCTTCGACTAAAGAGGCGAGGATGGGGCATGTTCACTTGTTTGATGTCTGTGGATTGTTTCTCATTCACAAGATGACTTGTCTTAAGACATGGTTATCCAAAACCATCGAGGACCTATGAGTCTACTATGGATGAGAGAATTCCTTGTCTGATAGTGTCTTCCATGCAATAAGTATTCAGGTCATCTAAGGTCCTTATTCCCAGATGCTTATACTTAATTGCTAAATAAAAACACAAATAGTATTTAGGTCGTCTAGATGTTCATGTTATCTAGACACTTATACTAATTTGCGAGATAATAAGCTCTATGATGATAAATCACTTTGTAAAGCACAAGAAGCTTCATCACCTCCATTTCCTTCATATCTCTTTTCATCCACCATTTCTTCCATCATCCATTTCCTTTATCATTTCATTTTCCTCACGCTCCTTATCTCAAAGGGTAATTAATCAGTTTATGTAACTGATGCTTGTCTTTTAATCCAAATATCAAATCAATCAACTTGCCTTTTAGCTTGGGGCTCCAATGCTCCTTGATCACTCAAACAATCATTGTATCATTGTTTTGCGCTAGCATCAATCTCAATTAGCTTAATCAACTCAATCAACTTAATTAGCTCATCAACCCGGCTATACTGATCATTTGCATCAATTTTTTAGTTACACCCATCAACTGTGCATTTTCATTAAATGTACATCTCTGCTTAATCACTCGCGCAATATCAATTATCAAATTTTCTCCTCGTGATCTATCGAGAGATTAATCTTATCACAGCTTGTTCAATCAATCTCTCGTGGGGGAATATCATCCTTATCATCATCCTTACCAGGATATCCCTGGGGCATGTATCAGTTAATCACTTTTTCTTTGGAACAATGCGATAGGCTACATTGTCTCAAAGAGGGGTAAAATGTAGACACATAAAAATGTCCTCATAATCATTTTTATCCATTACATATTTCATATAGTCATCTACATAAATCATTTAACCATTTGCATAATCATTAACTCATCCATTTCATTAATCATCAATCCATAATAATTTAAATACATCCATTCCACATTTTATACATAATCATTATATTCATACATAATCATATTTCCATAATCATAAATGCATTTCATAAATACATTTGCATGAGCATTTGTCCATTTCATTAAAAAATTTAATTAATCATTTATCCTTCTCCTACGCATATCATTTAATAAATCCATTATCCTTAATCTCCAACATATCACAAATTACATTTAATTAAAATGGGATAATTATCATTTCTCCATCTCATTCTTTTATCCCATATTCTTCCCAAAATGTGGATTCACCCATGAGGACATCTATATAAGCTCGCTTCCTCTTCACTTTTCAAACACAACTCCAATCTCATTTTGATCAAAATCCATTCTACATAGCCTCTTGTGCTTTTGCTGTAAAAATCTGAGAGCAAAGACAAGACTTGTAGATAGGATAACAATGGAGTTTGATTTCTTTTGAATGCTCATGTTTTTTGGTTTTCATAGTGTAATTTCATTTTGCATGTGTTTTCATTTAAGAAATGCTCCACTGATGTTATGCTAGAATTTTGATTTGGGGTTTATAGTGTAAATCATTTAGCTTTTCAAATTTCAATATGATACACTTATCATTCCAAGTTCACATAGTGATTGTCTCAGGCATACATCATAAATAAAAAAGTGACTATCTCATACACATATCATAGGCACATTAATTACTAGCTCATATGTACATCACAAGTACAATAATGACTAGCTCATACACACATCACAACTACACTAGTGACTAGCTCATACACACATCACGGGTATAACAATGACTAGCTCATACACACATCACGAGTACAATGGTGACTAACTTTGAGCATACATCACATGTTCACTGCCATGTCTCCAAAATAGTAATGCCATAAATCCCAAGTGTTAAAATACAAATAAATTAATAAATAAAATAAATAGCAATATAAATATTAAATATAAGATAAATATGGACCATATCAATATAAAAATATAAAAATATGAAATAACAAATATGATAATAATATATTGGCAAATTATTATAAGTTAGTGTTAAAATATGAAATATTAAAATACAAATAATTAGACATCAAAAATAAAATAGTAAAATAAAATAATAAAATGAATATAAACTGAAATATCATTATAATCATTATTAGTAATAATATTATTATTATAAAATGTTCTTTTCAGAATTGGTATTATTTTGATTATGATTATTAAGTAATAGAAACAAAGTATTACAAGGTAGCGGTTCTACTAGTTAGCAATTACTAATAAAACAAATCAAAATTACCTTTAGTCAGTATCTTCACCAAACGGTGCATCTCAAAACCATCGGTCAAGTCTATTCCAAAGGCAGTGAGAAAGAAATGCCACGTCCTCTCACCACCACAAGTATTTTAAGGGAACACCCTAAAAATAAAACATCATCGTTGGCTGGGGAAATAAGAGGTTTTTGCAAATGGAAGTGGTAAGTATTAGGTGAGTATTTTCATAACTCTAAATCAACAGTCATAAATACCTTTATATAGTTAGAAAATAATATTTGTTAAATATTTTATGAATGTAAATATTAATGATTGATAAATATATTAGGAATTGGTAACTGATAAACATATGATATTAATAAATATTAATGTAGATATTAATATTTGGTAATTGATAAATATATTAGTATTTGATATTGATAAATATATTAATGTAGATATTAATATTTGATAATTGATAAATATATAAATTTATATTATAATATTGATGATTGATACCGTATTTACATAATAATATTTATCTAGATGATGTCATTTTGGAATAGTAATTTTATGAATGCACTATTGATTCTTATAACATTACTAATATGTTATTGGACAACTAATTATAATTATACATACATACATACATACATACATATATATGTATGTATATATGTATGTATGTATGTATGTATGTATGTATAAATTATGATTGTCCAATAATGATGCTTGCAACAATTATTGAGCCAAGTTGAAAAAAATATTGAGAGTAAGTTTGATGGAACAAAAGCTTGGGCGAATCTTGCCGAATTATTTCTTCACCTATCACAGTTTTAATGCAATCAACAAGACTTGGACAAGCTGTGTAAAAGACGTGTCATCATCTTTTGTTGCCTCCTTCGAGAATGGTATTTCATTCCATTTTATCTCCACAAGAATTCTATAGTTTTTTGCATTATACTCTTTGACCATTTGATCATAAACTGTAGATTTAGAAGTAGCCCACAACTTTTGAAAGCCTTCGAGCCCACTTCAAAATTCACACAATTCTCCCTATAGATTCAAAAGTTAAAACATATTTAATGAGAAAGCTAGGTGGCATGTGATAAGGAACATATTTTATGCCTCACTTGCCATCCCTTATAAGCAACCAATGCAAACAAGGTAACCAGATAAAAACAACTACGCTTGACACTAACCCTCAGAAGTACTAGATCAAATGAAATAGCCACTGTTTCACAATTGAATAACACAACAAAAATACCATGAGATCACTTACTGATTAACAACCTCTAGTTGAATGCATGAATTTCTGTTTTTAACGTTGTTTGAAAGCAACACAAACCCACAAAAGCAAAACTAGAAGCTATGTTGCATGAAGTAAGGAACATATATTACACCGCACTTGCCACCATCCCACATAAGTTGTTGGAAATAGGATGCCATTTAATTGCAATCCTAAACATTATTTATTTCATGTATCTCCTAAGTCCTTGGAAAGTGTTCCCCAATAGTAGGATTAGAAAGAGATTAATATTTGATGAAATAATCATGTTAATTGACACTTGTAATTAATTCTAAATGTTAGGAGCATGTGAGGGCGTCCAATATGAGTTCCTAAATAATAGGGGCACGTGGGGCATCCACATGGTAGGTGACACTCACCTTGAGCTCACTTAACTATTTAGAGTAAGAGATAACACTTCTTAATGCATGTAAAGATCCTAAGAGTTAGGGTTTGATGTTTGCATGCATGAAGTTTAGTTTAGTTTAGTTCAAATTAGTTCAATTCAGTTTAGTTTAGTTTAGTTTAGTTATTGTTCAATTATCTTCAGTTAGTTTTAGTTGAATGCTAGTTGACGTCAGTTAACTTGGAATGCATTACTAATGACTTGAGTTGCATGAAAGATAATAAGGACTACCTTCAGTTAACAGGGGATGGCCATTCTTGCATGAATGGTGTAGAGAAATGTTTCAGTTAACAAGAAATGACTTGGACCTAACTTGGGAGCCCAAGTTGGTTCTTGGAATTAACTTCTTTGTATGGTAAGATATTTTAGAAGGCTAAGTTAAGTGGGACCTTTCTTGGACGCCTACTTTGAGGATGAAGCCTTGAAGATATTTACAGAATAAAGGTTGAGTTTGTACTTCAGTTTGGGATGCCCAAATGCATGAAGATGAGGATTTGACATTGTTCTTCATGACATAACTTTACTTGCAAGAGATAGGCATACCTTTTAGGGATAGGGCTTGAGCATTGTTATAGTAACTTTTGTTGAGTTTACAAAGTTGATTAAAGCCTATTTATCTCAAGCAAGTTGAAGAGAGTTATTATCAGTTTTATTGTAGGTTGTGAAGAAGATTTGGTGAAGGCAAAAGAAGCATTCTCAAGCAAGAATTGGAGTTATTGTAATCTACTTTAGAGATTGAATAATACATTAATTCTTGGTGGAGTTTTTCCCCGAAAGGGTTTCTCCACGGTATATGCTTGTGTAATCTTTCTAATATCCTGTCTAATTCTTCTACAACTTCTGTCTTCATTCTACAAATAGTAAAATGGATTAATCAGATAATCACCCACAAAGAATTTGTAACGAAGAAAAAACATATTTAGATCTGTAATCTTAAAGTTTTACAAAGTATTAAGCTAAAAAAACACCTCAATTTTCAACAAAATTACCCAGAAGAAAGGAAATGACCCAAATAATCACAACCCACAGGAGCAATAAAATCAAAGAAAGTAAGCAAATAATCACAATGGCGCTTGACAATAACTAGTTTTTGACAATGGAATAACACAAAGGGAATACCTTGAGATGACTTACTACTTAATAGCCTTCAGTTGGTAGGAATGTAGCTCAAAATCATAGAAGTAGAACCATGCCTTGCCGCTTCTACAAAAACTCCAACAATTTGCAACCCAATTCAATCCCAAAAAATGTCGGTTGGAGGACCAAACTTGGATTTTTAAAGAGTTGTAGATGTACCTAGATTCCGATACACCATCATGAAAATGCAATGCCATTTAATGTCCACAAATATTAGCACATGAGTTTTGATCCTCCCATACTTGAAATTGAGATGAAATAATTAACTTATCTCGACACCTCTGAGTTTGGATTCACATTGCATTGCTTTTGATTGACATGTGGAAGCTTGCACATTTTAATGATGTGCAATTTGTACCCGCCTCTTGAGACGCATGAATTTTAGTGATTGCTAATCACACATTTTGTGATGTGCTTTATTGTACCTGCCAATTGATTATACATGAATGTTCATGATAACCAATTCATGCGTAATTTGCTTACGCTAAACACATCTCTTGAGCCGTCATCCTCTGTCAATCCTTCTGACAATCAGTACTAACTATTTTCATATCATCTTCCCTGCCAAAGAGAACCACACAGTTAGCAATACCTAATCTAAACCTCTGCTAAATTTATATCCAAATTTATCTTCCTTCATTGCTTGACAGGGCCTTCATTCTTGCATCACCCCCATAACACTTCTTTCCAAATTTATCTTGCCTCTCTTGATTCCTACAAGAGATTATTTGTTTACCCCTACATTTGTGGACATACATCGAGTTGTGGATTTCATTCACAGCTAGCAATTATATTTTCCTTCATTTCTGCATTTATAATGCTATGTTTTAGGTTAAATAATTTCAAATCAAACAAACTTGCTTTTGATCATCTCCAAGATACATCTTTGTAGAGCATATTTTTTAGAATGAAGAAATTGTACTTCCATATATTTCTCTCCTTGATGGATCTCTCTCCTGTTGCATAATAAAACTGATTCAAATCTTGCAATACCACTTGATAGTTAATCTGAATCAATTCACAAGATACTAAGAAATATTCTATTGTTATAGAGAACCATTTCCCCATTTCCTTAGGTCCTTCATTCTAACCCCACCCTCATACACTACTTTTCACATTTTATTTAAAGCAATCTAACTTTTGACATTTGATTAATCTTGATCACTACATTTATGTATTTTCCACACTATGTACTTTTCCTTTTTCTAGTTGAATCAAGAACTGTAAATTCATAGGAAAAACATTTATTTGAGCCCCACACATTTTAACTTTTTGATCTTGAACAAACCCTATGTTAGCTAGCCTATCTGCAACTTGGTTTGCTTCCCTATAAGTGTGGTTGATCTGAAACATCTCAAACTTATCTAACAAAACCAAAATCTGCTTAAGAACATAATTGATTTTCCAGTTCTTGATCCTTTGTCTTTACAAGCATTTACAACTAGCAAGGAATCCCCCTCAATTACCAATTTGGAAACCTTATGATGAACAACTAAAAGTAAGCCATGAAGGAGAGCATGCACTTCTGCTTGATTATTTGTACCATTTGGCAATGAAATTGACTTTGCACCTATTATTGAACCCTCATGATCCCTTAGCACTACATCAGCCCCTGACAATCCAGGATTACCTCGAGATGCACCATCAAACTTTAGCTTGACATAACCATTAGGGGGAGGCAACCATATCACCTTTTTCTGTCAATTTTGACATTTATAGTCAATATGCTACCTTTGAAAGGTATAACCAAAAACTTCGATTCCTTCAATTGCTTAACATCCCAATCACTAAATGTAGAGCCCACATGTTTAGTGTTTTGCACATATGCATTAGTAACTTCACAAATATATTTTTCCAGCTTTGCCAACACTGAATCTAAGCTAGATTTTTCTTTCTAAAATATCCTTTTATTTCTTTCCCACCAAATGCACCATACCACAAAAGAAGGTATTATTTTCCATATTCTTGCAAAGAGAGATGATTTATATAAAGTAGGCCAGGACATTAACATATCCCAAAGCTTATGAGGAAGAGGGGAACTCCACCCTAACTTGGATTGAACAAAAATCCAACAGGAATTTGCAAATGAACAAGTCAAGAATAAATGATCCACTTCTTCTATAATTGCTTCACAAAGCACACATTTGAATGGAGTTGCAATTCGATGTTTTACCAATCTCTCACTTGTTAGCACCCTATGCTTTAATGCCAACCATGAGAAACATCCTGCCTTGGGCATAACCATTGGATTCCAACAAAATGACAAAGCTCTTTGTTTACTCCCCTGCTCTTGATCAAACACAACAACCTTGTACTACATTTTTACTGTATAATTACCTATTTTTGAAGGGGCCCAAATCAATTTATCAGCCCCTTTCCCAATGAAAACTATTCTACACCTTAGAGCCTTGATCAATTCTGTTTGTTGAGCATGTGGTAAAATTGAAGAAGGAATTTTTTTCCATATTATAGCCCCTACTTGCCTATCTAAATCCTAGATATAATCCTTAAGTTTTATCCCCCAATTTTTTGTTGTATAATCAATTGCAGCTTGAAAATCATACAACTTTTCCAATGGTGGAAATCCATTCCACGAGTCTTGCCAAAAAATTGCACTCTCTCCATTGTGAACTTCCCAAGTTAGGTATTGAACTATTACCTTTCTATAATCTAACAAGAAATTCCACATCACAAACCCTTGAGGAGGGTTAGATATGGTGAGAATACACACTAGATTGTTAGTATCAAGATTACATTGCATAATTTTACACCATTTTCCTTGTGGTCTTGTATACAAATGCCATACTAATTTTTCTCCCAATGCAATATTCCTTGCCAACATATTATGCACCCCTTCCCCTCCTTTTAGCTTCTCTTTACAAATATTTTGGAGTGAAACTAAAGGAGTTTTTATTTTAGCAATTATTGAGCCTTATAAGTAATAATGACTCTTTACTAGAAACATGAATAGATTGTATATATATATAT
Organism: Sequoia sempervirens; assembly: GCA_007258455.2. Taxonomy (NCBI): domain Eukaryota; kingdom Viridiplantae; phylum Streptophyta; class Pinopsida; order Cupressales; family Cupressaceae; genus Sequoia; species Sequoia sempervirens. The sequence goes on along the minus strand of VDFB02039960.1, from coordinate 9,677 downwards.
ATATATTTATGTGTGTCCTTATCCTATGATCAATCAAATGTAAGGTTGAAGTAAGTGAGTTAGGAGGATGTTGTTTACGGGCTCCCCCATGCTAAGTAGCCCACCTCGAGGGTGGAATAATCTTGGTCGGATGTTCCCGTTGCTTGGGGTCAAGAGGTGGGCAGTCTTGGTCGGACACTCGTGCTCTTGGGCTTAGATGGGTTGAGTAGTTTACAGACAACCCTTTCAAAACTTTCCTATCAATCCAAACTATGATTGATTGTTGGGATGGATACGAGGAATTTCAATTATAAGGGGATGGAAAAGAGAGCATGGATAGGGAAAGCAGATACAAGTGTATCCACTAAGTATCCCACCTCAAGGTTGGAATAGTCTTGGTCAGACGTTCCTGCCACTTGGGGCCAAGGGGTGGGTAGTCTTGGTTAGATGCTCATGCTCTTAGGCTTATATGGATAGCTTTGGGTGGACTTATCCTGCTTCTCATCCAAGTCCTATTATGATTAGAGTTTCCACTATGCATAGTCTTGGAATAGTTATGTATCTTAAATTGATAAGACATTTATTATGTTTGGATCACATGAATTATATTTTCAATATTATCTAACATGATTGCAGGGCCTAAAGCCAAGATTTATCTTGTTTAAAACATTGAGTGGTAAGTTATAGTCCTAACTACATCAAGTGTGTGATTCTAAAATAAGATTTAGGGTAATCTCCAAAAAGGGACACTACATTCACATAAAAATTAACTAGTAAAGAGGAAATAGATGCAACCTACTGCATGCATCATCCTACTACCTAATTCACAATCACATAAGCTCGTAGGCATATCTCACTTGAGAAAGGAATGTTAGTGGATCCTATACTACATTGTAGGTCCCATCCTTTTTCCAATCTACTGCCATCTATGATGACAATGAAGCATCCCATGTTACTTAATATCATTGCTAGAAAGGGCATGGATATAACAATATGCACAAAACTCAAGGACATTTACATAAGTATAAAAGTGCATAGCGAGTGATGAACACATCCATAATGAGTGACTATCATCTACCCTTTTAGTGTATCTCAGATAGAAAAGGAATATTGATGCATTACATGCAATAGTGTGAGTCCCATCTTCTTCCTTAGTCCTTTGCACCAATTGTGATGATGGCAAGCATCCCATACTACTTGCGATCATCATTGGATAAGGAGAAAGTAACATGAACACATCACATGAAACCATTAGCAAGATTCTCATAGCCCATTGACCATCATGTTGATAGATTTCAACATCTATTGCCCCTAGGCCACCAACAAGTTTTTTCACCCAAGGAGTAGCCTCTGACATATACCACCTAGTGATTTTGGTGATATTGTCAACTAACCCCTTCACAATATGGGTAGCAACTAGCATCGACAACCTTGGTGCTATAGGCGACTACTTGATAACCTTCCTAATACAACTATTAGTTTTGATTTTCATTATTTGCATGGTAGGGTAACAACTAGCTCAACCGCTATAGTATCACATGCTGAATAGCCCTTATCAATCCTTCACCTACATGAACTAGGTGAATGCCAACTAATCCATAAGATACAATAATATTTGTAGGCACTTTCGTTTGAAAGGTCTAAGGATAGCCTACTAATTGCTCCAATATCAAACCCAAATCTAACTTGGGGTGGGGTTCTTGTAGCCATGTACGCATAATCTACACATCATAGGGGTTCACAAGTACTAGTCAAGTGGCCTAGATATGTATATCACAATCAAGTGATTGGGAGCTTATACATAGAGTCCTACATGTTTGGAGTTAAATTTTACACACATAAGAATCACATGAATCCCGCATGAGATGCCCTCTATTCAACATGTACACAAATGTAAATGCCAACTTACAAAGTAAACAACCCACTCACTTCATTCAAATTTTTAACCATAATACATTATTCAAAAACACATTCTTTATTAGAAAGATACAAGGCAAAATATCCAATCTTACTCAATACTACTTATAGTTTTTCTTATAGATGGCATAGGAAATCTTATGAAATGTCATTCCAAAATAAAAAAAATAAAGCACATAGCAACCACAATTAGACCATCCATAGCCCATAAAAAATCTGTTGTTTTCCCCATTAGATCTTGCTAGCTAGATTTCACATCATTATTGGATACAAGTTGCCAAGTTTCCTTAACTCATCCACAACAATTTAATACAAATTTTAGCCTCAAATTGAAGCCTACTAAAGAGGGAAGGTCAAACAAGTTTAGGAACAAACCAAACCTTGGAGTTATCCCCTAAACCTCCCTCTCTTTGATTTGAGCTCACAAGAGGCATTGTTTGCCTAAGAATGCCTACATACTTGATTCCAAACAGGATCAAAATCACATGTAATTCTCCTTACAACATCTCTAGAAGGATATACACAAATTCTCATAACCAAGGCTTCATTAATGATTCCCCTCAATTAATATCACTTAACAATAAATAAAAAACATAACTAAGCTCACAATTGAGCAACTCATACTATAACACTTAAAGGATATCAAGATATTGAATCAAACTCCACTCGTTATTAATCATTATTCAAATTGAATATACCAAATCTCTTATAGGTTTATCTCATCGACATGTGGGCTAGGCTTATTACTCAACAAGAAATTACCTTGGTTCACACACCCATTAGGTTAAATAAAAAGTTAGACTAGTTCCTTACAACTCTATTCATATTTCCCAAGGGTATGAGATGCTAAAATTATTGATGACAATGCAAAAGATAATTATCTTATCATATTATGATGACATTAATAAGTTCGTAGGTTTAGTTATAAATATGTATGAAGCTCCATAAATTTTGTACCCACTTGTAACATCAAGACTTCCAATTGAGGGTCAAGTATCACTTACATTTGTCTAATTTCTAGGACACAATAGTAATCAAGGATATAATAGTTTTAAGAACATATTCCTAATTTCTCATGCTTAGTTGACCATCAAACTATACTATTTAATTTAGAGTTCAAACATTAATAAAAAATCATAATCATACTCTAAAAATGGAATGATAACCCATCATATATTGACTTATATCCTTGATTATTAATAACATATCCCAAATAGATGTTAGAATATGTCTTTTAATAATATATTAACAACCAATTACCCATGTTTGCACCCACTCTTTTGATATTTATTTTAATGTTATCTAAGTTGTAATATAAACCAACGTTCACTTGATAACATTTTTCTATTCATAAAATAATTCAACAAAGACACCATAATTTGATTGAAATATACCCACTAATGGTTACAAAACTCGGAGATATAAATTGAATTAGTGACTACCCGATAAGCATAGCAACCATATTCCTTTTAAATTTTCCACAACCCAGATTTATAATTTAGCTTGGGATTATTATATATATCACTTATTATCTACTATTAACATTGGAATTCATAAGCCAAAATTAGCTACAGGGTTGGAGAACAAAAGTATGACAATTCATTAAGCAAAATCACTAAGAAAAATATTACGCAAAGAAGGAAAGAAATAACTCATCTATAATAGATGTGTGGCTACCCTAGCGAATGCTTTGGTGAATCGGAGCTCTTGTTTCTCCTCCTCTACACCACACCACTTCTACTAATATTCTCCTGAATTCCTCTATCCTTTATGCTTTGATGGAAGTCCATAACTTGTTCCAATGCCCTCACTTCTATTCAGTCAGAGAGTTTTCCTGTAACTTTACACAGAGCACACATCTGAATAATCATTGTCTGGTTAGGAGAAAGCCTTGAGGAGGAATTAGAGGTGTCCTTTATCAAAAGGCACAAGCACCTTGAATTACTATCATGAACTTCCTTAACATTGGTACAACAACCATTTATATGTTGTTCCTTGTCCTTTCTAGAAATCTAGTACATGGCTCCAAATATTGGAGAGTCGATTCACATTCTTTTCCATCGATATGTAAATCCCCAAAAGCCATACAAAACAATAGCACACTCACAAAACTAATGTACACTGTCTTCACCATCTTAAATCCCCAATAGAAATACAAATACCATATTATAAATTCTTCTTCAAATTGATTGTCTAAATGCTAAAAAGATCTAATTGGATGGCAATGCCATTGATATCAACTCCTCTTTATAGCTATGTTATCAGAAATGAGAAACGAAAAATCACAAAAACAATATGAAAAGCAAGATATTTAAGTTTCCTATAAAAAAACCGATTTTATATATATTAATTATTTTATATTATAAAATATTTAATAATATATTATATTTACAATATTTTTTTTACAAATACATTATATTTATAATTTAATGAAAGCTTAACTAAATAATTCTATATTTTTAACAGCAAAGTGCAAAACTACTTTTTAAAATATTAATATTTGGTTAGAATAAATTAGTGTCAAATAACAAAATTATTTTTAAAAATACCAATGTATGTGAAATGTTGGATATGTGAAGTCTAATGGATAACCTCTTGAACTTCTTTTATTTTCCCTCCAATTGCACATCTCTTCGACTTCTTTGGAGATGGATGTATTTGTGGATAATGTAATTGTTTAATTGCATTGCATAGCTAAAAAGCTTGATGTTGTATGTATAAAACAAAAAGTGCTATTATCTTCTCAAATTCAAAATGTTTGTGAGCGCTGCCGGTGATGCCCAACGAGCGTTTTCTGCTAATGGCGCTGTGCCTGGTTCTGCCTCTCCTGGGTGGTCACCAGTTGTGGGTCCTATTGCGTGTGGAGTTGGTGTGAATGGGAATTGCGCCGTCCTCCTACAATCTGCAAATGGTGTTGATGCTATGGGCTTGGGCGCGGCTGTTGTTGGGGTCGGCCAGGTGGATTGTGTGGGCCCTTCTCCTTTGGTGGATGGGGCTCGTTTTTGTCCTGACTTGGATTCTCTACGGGAGAATGGTGTTTGTGCAAATGATTTGTTACCAGGGTTGGGTGTGGATCCCTCTCTTTCTATGGGGCCACCTGTTGCTCCTGCTTCTGGTGGTCTTCCTGCTGGCTTTAGAGCCGTTTTGACTGTCTCTGGCAGGGGCTCTAATGCTTCAAAAACTATTGTGGGCTCTGTTCTTGGTGATGCTACGTGGGTGGATGTCCCTCTTGCTGGGGGCTTTCCTTCTGCGGGCTGGGTGAAGTCGTTCTTTGAGGCTGCTAAGGTGGGTACACAACCTCCTTCTCAGTCTCGAGTTCGGCCTCTGCCCTGTGCTCATGATTCCCCTGTTGTGGTCTGTGGACCTGAGGTTACTGAGAACGAGGATTTCTACTCAAAGCAGGGCATGGTTTGCAGGTTTAATGGCTTGTGGACCTCCCTTCCCGATCTCTATGATTGGGTAACTGCCTCCTACATGCCGTTGGTCTTTGGTGAGATTGAGCTCTATCCCAACGCAAGAGGTTTCTTTTTAGCAACCTTTGCCTCCTTTGCGAAGCGAGACCGTGTGCTGGACAAGGGGTGGATGTGGGGTATTCATTCACTGTCCATCAGGCCTTGGTCTCGTTCTTTCAATCCCCTTACGAAGCCATTGAATACCAGACCAGTTTGGGTCCAACTGCTGAATCTCCCTCTTCAGTTTTGGGAGGATTCATGTTATGAGGCTATTGGCAACACCATTGGTCGCTTTTTGATGGTGGACTCTATGACTCGGGAGATGGGGCATACTACAGTAGCTCGGTTATGACACCATTGCTAATCCTGCTTTGTTTGAGCCTCTGCTGGCTCGATCTGCTGACGCTGTTTTGACTGAGCCTGCTCGAACTTCATTCCTTTCCTCTGATGGTCCTTCTTTCGATCTTGTTTCCTCCCCTGCGTTGCTACCATCTCCCCCACAGTGTGGTGGCTCTTTGCCCTTGGTGGCTTCTGTTGATCCGCTTCTCTTGCCTCGCTCGGTGGACTTGGATTCTAAGTCTTCTTGGTCTGTTGTGCTGAAAAGAAGAAGGGACTCCCTTGATTTGTTGCATCTTCGCGGCCTAGGGTTAAGGGAGTCAGATTAGTCCCCTCAGATTCTGGGGTTGTCTAGTTCTTGTCTGTGTTTCGACAGTTGTCTGTTAGTTGTTTCTGTGTGGTTTGTCCTCTTTTCCTAGTTCCTTTCTGGGTTGAACTAGCTTCTTTTTTGGCCCTTTGGGCTTTCTGTGTAAAGGGTACAACACCCTGTAAATGCTGCTTATCTTAGCAAAAACAAAAAGTGCTATTAATATAGAGATTTTCCCCACTTCCCATGGATGTAGTCAAATTGGTGAACCACGTATATTTGGTGCACTTGTGTTCTCATTTGATTTTAGTCTTGCATCTTTATTTTTGTTTTGCAATTTGTTTATCTGCACTTTGTTATTCAACAATTGGCATCAAAGCTTGGTGAAGAAGCTCATTGGGAATTTATGAAACAATTTCTGGGAAGATGGAAGAAATGAATAAATTGAGAATCAAAATTCTTAGGGAAACTTTTCAGATTGTGGAAGATGTAGATGGAATCATTGCTGATTAAAGGAGACCTCTCACTCACATTGGAAGAAAAAGCCAAGAAGCCAAACATGATGACTAATGAGGAGTGGAAGAAATTGGACAAGAAGGCAAGAGCAACCATTATCCTCTCTTTATCCAACAATATTTTATTTAATGTTTGAGCAGAAAAGACATCGAAAGGATTGTGAGACAAATTGCGTGACATGTATGAGAGGGTTTCCACTTCTAACAAAGTTTTCCTCATGAAGAAATTGTATACTTTGAAGATGAAGGAAGGAGGCAATGTGTCCTATAATCTCAACAAATTCAATACATTAATTAGCCAATTGATTTCCGTGAACATAAATTTGGATGACGAAATCAAAGCCATCTAGTTGTTGTGCTATCTGCTGGATAGCTGAGAAGGTGTGGTGATAGCAATCCACAATTTAGTGTTTGAAAAAAATACACTCACATTCGATGATGTTGTTGGTACTCCCCTTAGCGAAGATATGAGGAGGAAAAATCAAGGAACCTCATCAAATGATGCCTTGATTTTTGGCAATAGAGGGAGACCTCAAAAAAGATACAAAAATAATAATCGAAGGAGATCAAAATATGCAAGATCTAAGTCTAGGGGAATAAATGAAGGTTGTCAATTTTGTGGTAAAGGTAGTCACACCAAGAAGAATTGCTGGTCATACAAAAATGTGCAAAATCAGTAAAAGGATAGTGAAGTTAACACCACATATGGACAAGATGAAGGTGCTTTGGTCATGTCAACAAGTGAAACTACAACTAGTTTGTGGGTGTTGGACTCCAGTGCCTCTTTTCACACAACTCCATGTCGGGAAGCTTTCAATAACTATCAAAAAGGCAAACTTGGTAGAGTTTATCTTGGCGACAATGAACCATGTGATATTATTGTTAAAGATGATGTGATGTTGTGATTAAAGAATAGAAATAAACGACTATTGTGGGGTGTGAAACATGTTCCCAAACTTAAGATAAATTTGATTTTTGCGGGACAACTTGATGCTCAAAGATGTAGCATCACATTTTCTTCAAACACTTGGAAGGTGACCAAAGGAGCCTTAGTGGTTGTATGAGGCCACAAATTGGGTACTTTATATGTTCTAGAAAGTCATGATGAAGTGGGAGTTGTGATGGTGGTTGTGGATAGTGGGACAAAACTTTGGCACAAGAGTCTCAAACATATGAGCAAGAAGGGACCTAAAATAAAGCTCAAAAGGGATCAACTTCTAGGTTTGAAATATATTAATTTGGAGTTGTGTGAGCATTTTATCTATGACAAACAAAGACGGATTAGCTTCTCAAAGACTAGACATGACAAGAAGTCAAAGCCTTTCGAGCTCATGCAGTCGGATGTGTTTGGTCCTATGGAGGTAACCTCTATTGGAGGGGCAAATTATTTTGTTACTTTTCTTGATGATTGCACCCGCAAAGTTTGTGTTTATATGCTAAATACGATATCAAAAGTATTTAGCAAATTTAAAGCTTTCAAAGACATTGTTGAGAATCAAACTGAAAATAAAATGAAATGTTTAAAAATGGATAATGGTGGAGAGTTTTTCTCTTTGGAGTTTGATCATTTTTGTGCAGATAATGACATCCAACATATCAAGATTGTTCCATTCACTCCTCAAGAAAATGGTGCAACCGAGAGGATGAATTGAACTATTTTGGAGAGAGCTTGGTGTATGCTCTCTAATGTAGGTTTGGGCAAGGAATTTTGGGCAGACGCAGTTACCACAACAATGTACTTGATTAATTGAGGCCCTTCATCGTGATTGGATTCTAACATTCCGAAAGAGAAATGGCTAAGAAAACGAATTTTCTACAATCACCTACGGGTCTTTGGCTATGAAGCATTTGCTCACATTCCCAAAGAAAAGAGAACAAAATTGGATCCCAAATCAAAACAATGCATCTTTGTTGGCTATGGAGAGGAGCAGTATAGTTTCCAATTGTGGGATCTGATTGTCAGTAAACTAATCCGCAGTCATATGTGGTCTTCAATGAGAAGGTTTTTCCAAATTTGCAAACACAGGGGACACAAGTAAAGGAGTATGTGCCATTATCAGACATTACAAATGATAGTGATATTCTTCACACATTCACAATTTTCACATCCAAATGTGGCACCAACTATGTCTCAACAGAAACATGGCATTGACAATTCACAGACACTGGAAATTGGAGGTCCCACACCATGTTCTTCTACACCCACCCCCTTCATTCTACCGTCCCGTGTTTCTTGTATGCCATCGCAGCCTGCTGTGCGTGAGCTACGCTCTCCATCACAACCTTCACTTATTCCATACTCTGCACACACATTTGGCAATGTTGGTGAAATTCAACACTCACGGGTGAGGTGTGAGGTGGATCCCACGCGTTCCACTCACACATTATCTTTGGCGCCTCCTTTAATGTTTGCGCCCAACAGCCAGGCTGCGGGTAGAGGCGCTGAGGAAACTCCCATGCAATCATTTGACTATGGTGCCCTCCCTCGAAACTTCCATATGCAACTTCAAAACTCCACGCAACATCATACGTAGCCATTTCATGTCCATACACAGCTGAATGATAGCCTTCCATAGGCACGTATTGTGGGCAATACAAATTCCACGCTGGACATAGAGCAGACATTCAGCTTGAAATAACCTAACATAGCTTTATAGAAATTTCACGCAGGGCATTACAAATTTCTCGTAACATAGCTTTATAGACACTCAAAGTCATGGATTATATTACTCAACTTTCTTCCACCACGCTTGACATGAGAGTTAAGTGATATAAAGACGCATCCATCTCCTTTGTTAGCGTTATCTTTATTCCGCAACAAATATCACGTTTTCTTGGCAAAAAGTTCAAATGATTTTAACATGGCTTTTCTATTATTGCCAACATTTTGAAGCCTTTAAGAGATGATGAGTACCCATACCTTCACATGGTGCCCATACTGGCACCCTCTTGTCCCCTTCCCTTCGTTTATTTTCCATGGTGCCCATGATTCTCATTTAATTCCTCCTTAGCACCTTACATGGGTTGATACCATCATATTATTATTCCTATTTATTTTTGTGTAACTTGTTAACATAGCGTAGTCATCTAGGGTCCCACAACTCCTCTCTAAATGTCGCTTCAATTTTTTTATCCTTCCATATTCATTCACCATGGAGGCAATTGATGTGA